>JACRUU010000021.1:8120876-8148376 GCA_030449085.1 Kryptopterus vitreolus
TAGAAAAATATGCATTTTATTGCTGAAATTGCATACAAGTATAAACTAAACCCACATATTATTCATAACCTATATATGTGATTATTTCCTAACTGTAACCTTTCCTATAAATGGAAAGTAAATTATTTGTCTCCTCCCCCTTTTTTGCTGATCCGGAAAAAAAATAATTATCCGTTCTATGATTCTATGATGTGAGTTTTTATTGTTTTTGTTGGTTTTTATTTCTGTTGCACCTTTGATAAATAAAAAAAACTCAATTACAAATGAATGTATTAACATTAACCACAGTGTACATTGTTTTCTGTAGTAGTGAGACGTTGGGTAGGAATGTCGGGGGTTCAGTAGGTGATCCAGTTCATCCCAGAAGTGTTTAATAGGGCTCGGTTGTGGTTGGGGGTTTTGTGCCCAGTATATAATGTTTGTAAACCCCAATCTTAGCAAATTGTGAATTAATGGAGGTGTGTACAACAGGATTGTCATGCTGTCACGGTTTGGGTTAAGGTTAATTATACACCATGTAGAGATGTCCTATACTACTTTGAGGCACCTGAACACTCTGGGAAAGACCTGCATTTTAATGGGCATGTAGTGTGCTGAATCTGCTAGTGAAAGTTCATGCACTTTGCAGTAGGGATAAAACAAGACAGCTGTACAGGATGTGGATTCTGATATTCGGGTTGATAAGTCATAGTTGAGTATTGAAAGGCGCTGCATATCCTTTCGGCCAGTGACATTCGATGAACGATGAATTAAAAAAGTTTTTATTTTCCTTGTAGAATGCATATCCCATATGCTGCCGAATAGCAACTGATCCGTGCACGAGGAAGGCCTGAGTTGCACACGGTCTGCTAGAGAGAAAGAGAGAAAGAGTCAGACACTGAAAGATGGCTGTGCAGAACAGGAATGCGGTGCTGGTCCTGTCCGGGCGAGAGCGCGGAGCGCGGATTTTGGGATCCCAGCGGCTCCTGCAGCAGCTCGTGGAGGACAGGACACGATGGATGAAACTGCAGAGTCAGGTACTGCTTAGACACACGCGTCCGCGGTTAATCAACGCACACGGAATTCAACCAAAAAGAACCGCTCGTATGTGTCGCCAAAATTGTTCTGACCCGGCCTCTGTTTCTACAGAAAGTGGAACTGCCCGATAATCCACGCTCAACCTTCTTGCTGGCCTTCAGCCCAGATAGGTAGGTAGTCGAATACATGGGGGTTTTTTTATTGATAAAAGTGATGTCGAAACAAATCTTCTCATAATGTTTTTTTCCCCACTTCTTTTAGGAATCTCATGGCTTCCACACACGTCAACCATAACATTTACATCACCGACGTGAAAACGGGAAAGTGCCTGCACTCCTTGGTGGGTCACCGCCGGACCCCGTGGTGTTTGACTTTCCATCCAACAATACCGGGTTTGGTGGCTTCGGGGTGCCTGGACGGAGAAGTGCGCATTTGGGACCTGCATGTACGTACCTACATTTTTTTTCACGTGGAGGGGGGGGTTAAATTTGGAATTTAAGGAAAAACACTGGGAGCCATTATTATATTTAGGATCCTGATCCTATTCCCAAAGAACACTGTGTTTTTATAATATGGTCCCCAGTTCAAAAACTCCCACTTCACAATTGGTTTGGTAGATGACTAGATGAGTCTGTTTCATTGTGAGTGGGTAAAACAGCAAGATGTACGAGATGGAGGGAGCTTTTTTTTTTTTTTTTTGGATGACA
This sequence comes from Kryptopterus vitreolus, assembly GCA_030449085.1. Lineage (NCBI taxonomy): Eukaryota > Metazoa > Chordata > Actinopteri > Siluriformes > Siluridae > Kryptopterus > Kryptopterus vitreolus. The sequence continues at coordinate 8,122,601 of JACRUU010000021.1, forward strand.
AAAAAAAAAAAAAAACAATCCCAAAAGGTTCCTATAATTCTAAAATAAGGTCTGTAGTCTTGACCCTTTCGTGCAGTGTGTGTGTGTATAGGATAGAGCTGAGAATAAACGAGTCGTGCCGCTTCCTTTAGTCACCACAAACTTCAGACCAATTTTACAGCGGGGCTTTGCCTTGTTGAACGTCTGAAGTTGCAACCCCGAATCGGCTTCCATTCGACTGATGGAAACGAGCTCTTCAGATTCCACAGAGCGCTCCTCCATGTTGTAGTTTGTATTTTGCAAGTGTAATGTGGGGCGGGAGGTGGAGAACTACGGAAGCTCGCTGTGCCAAACCAAGGCTAAATGAAAAGAGCCGCGGGTTGCCGAGACCCCTGGCCCAATCCTATAAAAACGTGTAGCTCCTCCACATCTCCGTATGTTGGTTCAGGTTTTTTTTGGAGGCTGGGGGTCCAAAAAAAAATCCAAATTAAAGTTTCCTATTTCATGCTAAATACGCAGGGTGGAAGTGAGAGCTGGTTCACTGAAGGGAACATAGCCATCGCATCACTGGCCTTCCACCCCACAGCCCAGCTACTTCTTATTGCCACCAACAACGAGCTGCACTTCTGGGACTGGAGTCGGCCCGAGCCCTTCGCTGTAGTCAAGACCGGAAGCGAAACCGAGCGTGTCCGGTAGGATGATCACTTTGACATTCTCTTGATTAGGCTTGACTTGCCCTTTGTTAATCACCTGTACACATTTCTGCTTTCTTTCAGACTTGTACGATTTGATCCCCTTGGCCATAATCTTCTGACGGCTATCGTGAACCCGACCAACCAACAGGTGCAAGCCATTTTATTTTCCCGCTTTGGCGCGCTTTTATCCCATTCAGTGTTGAACCCGTAATGTTCTGTTCCGTCCATGCACGAGTAACATTCATGCTATGTTCTGCTCTCTATGTCCTCCAAACTTTGTTTTGTAGAACGAGGAAGACGCCGACGTTCCAATGGACAGCATGGAAATGGCCTTGTTCCGCCAGCGCTCTGTCCTGCGCTCCCCTCCCGTTCGCCGCACTCCGATTTTGCACAACTTCCTGCACATTCTTTCGTCCCGATCCTCCGGAGGAACGGAACCCCGAGACCCTCCGTCCAGCATGCCTCTGTTCCAGTATCCTGGGCGGAGCGAGCTCGGGGACCGACCCCCTCAGCAGAACTGCACTCAGCACCTGGGGCTCGGGTGCCTGTGCAGTCGCTGTGCCGCCACGTCTCGAAATGTTCAAACCGCCTCTGTTCTGCAGTCGACAGACTCCTCCCATTCGCACCCTCACCCGCACTCACAGCCTCACGCACACTCGCAGCCTCCCAACCCGTCGCGTCCTTCCTCAGACAGGCCGTCTGCTTTCAGCAGCGTGCATAGCGGGACCACTGGGAGCTCGTTGCACCGAAGCCTGTCGTCTCTCAGAACTAGCATGGCTTTGGGTGGCACGACGGAGCCCTCGGCTCGGTTGCCAGGCGCCGACTGGTCCACCAGCTTGTTGGGCACCGGTACCGGAGCTACGCTAGGCGAGGCCGGAGTGGGCATTATGGGAAGGGGGATCATACCCCCTCCCAGAACCAGCTCCTCTTCCGTGGGCCTGCATTCTTTGCACAGGTACCCTGACGGTTCGTCGTCCTCCTCCTCTTCACCCATATATACGTCGGCCACCGAGGGGCGTGGCCTAGGACTGTCTGGCGCTGACCCCAGGCAAGGCAGAGTCAGCGACGGAACCAATAGCGGCCACCACCCCTTTTATGAAGGTTCTCAACGGAACAACCCAGGCCTCCATCCGCAACGTCCTTCAGTGCAACCTCAGCCGCTACTTCATGGAATACGAGCGCATGCAGGACCTGGAGAGGGCGGGCTCTAGCCGGGAAGCAGGCACACAGGGACCCATGCAGGATCTGCTCTCCAACACGGTAGACTCGGAAAGAGCCGGGCCCTCGCATCGGAACCCCGCCTATCCCGGGGACACCTCCGGCAGTTCCGGCATCCCCCACAACCAGCCGAACCGCTGCCGCTCCTGCCACAACCTGCTCACTTTTAACCATGACACCCAGCGGTGGGAGCGTTCAAGCCAAGCTTCCTCTGCCACAACTCAAGATGGGCCTCACTGGCAGATGCCTGCACAGAGTTCTCTAGAAGAAGCGCATCCTGCAGAAGAAGCCCAACAGCCTATGCAGAGCCAACAGCCTATGGGCCTGGTGTATAATCAGGACACAGGCCAATGGGAGAGAGTCTATCAACAGGCCACAGCCAATCCCTCCACTGAAGCAGCACAAGAAGCCTTAAACCCAGACGTGCCTGTGGACAACACTGACGAGGACTCCCTCAGAAGGTTCAGTGTCAACTTTTTTTACTATTACTAAATAGTTAATTAGATTAAAATGTCAGGTAAACATTACTATATACATTTAAATATTATGTGTATAACAAAATTATTTTCCCTGCCATATGAACTAGTTTCATTTATGATTTGCTTGACGGTTATGTTTTTTACCAGACTTCTTTTATTAACCTATTATATCTCATTCTTACATCTGAGAAGATGAAGAATAGCTTTTACCACATATAACACTCGACCGACACCCTCATTGGTTGAACGAACGTTGGTCAGAAATTAAAAAAAAAAAAAAAACAAAAAAAGATCTGAAACATCAATATCTGCTACATTCGTTCTAATTTTTCAGAAGGCTTCTGGAGTCATCGCTCTTCCCTTTCTCCCGGTACGACATGTCCGGCTCCCGCGATCATCCAATCTACCCCGATCCGGCCAGGTAAGGGCACATTTCAGCGGTTTAATCCCCGGTGCCTTCAATTCGACCGTTTCACGTACCACCCTCGCGTTCTGCAGGTTGTCTCCAGCGGCGTATTACGCCCAGAGGATGATTCAGTATCTGTCAAGAAGAGAGAGCATTCGTCAGCGCTCCTTACAGAACCGACTGCGCACCTTATCCACGTCCTCCGACAACCAGGCCGGCAATCCTTCCGTCGCAGCTGCCGAGGGCAGTGACGCCGACTACGAGGATATAGAGTAAGTGCGATCATTAGTTTCGTAGGATTCGGCCCATTTTAAAAGATCAGGACCACAACTTCCGTTTGGTAGAACGCAGATTGGGAAGGATTTAAAACGGGTTAAATCTTGACAGACGGGGCCCAGGAGGCACCAGATCCATACATATCAAATGTAAATATATAAAGACAATTAATGTTAATACTCAATGTATCAGCGTGCCTAATGCGCCATCTGGTGGCATGTCAAGTATTACAGGACAATTATATTATTTTATATGATTTGATTTGAACAATTCTGTAGAAATCTTTGGCGGGCCGGATTAAAATGAGTTTCTAATTATATGATCATTGTCATTTAAAATTACACTATTGTGGATTGTTTTTCGTATTGAAATAGATAATGTATGGCTTTTTATTTGCTTAGAAAAATGTTTGGGCATAAACAAATGAGCGTATTAGGGACGTGCGTTTCCATAACAGGCCAATTCGTATCACATATCGCATCTTTTTTGATTCAATGGGGAAAAATGTGATCCTATGAAAAGGGTACCAATAGTTCGCTTTTATTTCTTTGTTTCGAGCAGACAGCAATTTAACACACAAACACACACACATAGAATGTCACATAGAATATAGATTAACATGGCAGACGCATGACCCTTTCACAAACAGACCTTTAAGATGTAATAAAGCCAGAAATGATGCTGCTCTGCTTCTGCCATGTTAATCTATATTCTACATGACACTCAGGACACGGCTCAAATAATAGCGTATTGTGATACTAACATTAACTTGTCTCTAATTGCAGGGAGCCTGGAGACCGCACAAGGCACAGAATGCCCCGCAATGCACGAATGTCTGCTCCCTCCCTTGGTCGCTTTGTGCCACGGTCAGTAAACATGTACTGGGTTTAGTCTTCCCCTGTTTATCCGCAACAAATGATTGTTTATTAGACGAAATAATGCACTTTGTGTTAGTTTTTTTTCCCTCTAATTCGTTTCATTGTTGTTTTCCCGCCCCAAATTAAAGAAGGTTCCTCTTGCCTGAATATCTTCCTTATGCTGGGATTTTCCATGAGAGAGGTCAGTCAGGCCTGGCAACCCACTCCTCAATTAACAGAGTATTAGCAGGTACATCTTTTCTACGCGATGCAACAAGTCTGGCTGGCGAACGAACAATGTGCATTTTATGTACGTTTTGTTTTTAATTCCAGGCGCCTCAATCGGCGATGGCCAATCTGCGGTCGCGAGTAACATTGCCAACACTACCTACAGACTGCAGTGGTGGGATTTCACCAAGTTTGATTTGCCCGAGATCAGCAATGGTAAGACATTGTGTGTGTGTGTGTGTGTGTGTGTGGTATGTGTGTGTATATATATATATATATATATATATATATATATATATATATATATATATATATATATTATATATATATGAGTGTGTGTGTGTATGTGCGTGTGTATGTATGTTATGTATGTATATATATATATATATATATATATATATATATATATATATATATATAATATGCTGTATGTACATCTGTATGATCCGCGATCTTTATGAATCATGACTCACGATTCGGCACACGTGAAGCAGTCAACAGCAACATCTGGAGGAAGAGCTTGAAACGAATCCCACATCATTCAAACGATACGTATGGGAGCATTTCCATGCTGGAACCTTTGCTAGTAATAAATAGAAAGCAAATTACAATTGTCTTCCTCACCCTTTTTGTAGTTGTAAAACCGACCCGTGATCGGAACCGTGAGTTTTTTTTCTGTGAATCGTTGCACCATCAGTGATTCGTAATGTTGTTCTGAAATGAACCATCTCGTTTCCCGTGTCTTCTCTAGCGTCTGTGAACGTGCTGGTGCCACACTGTAAAATCTATAACGACGCGAGCTGCGACATATCAGCCGACGGGCAGCTCCTGGCTGTCTTCATACCCAGCAGCCAGCGCGGCTTTCCGGACGAGGGCATCCTCGCTGTCTACTCTCTTGCTCCTCACAATCTGGGAGAGATGCTCTATACCAAGCGTTTCGGTAAGCGTCCGACTGTAACGCCATGCATGTGAAATGTTTATTTATTTATCGTGGCTGATATTTCCGATTGATTCATTGCAACCCTCAGGTCCCAATGCTATCTCCGTGAGCCTGTCTCCTATGGGATGCTACGTCATGGTGGGCCTGGCCTCGCGTAGGATCCTTCTCCATCCCACCACCGACCACATGGTGGCACAAGTGTTCCGTTTGCAGCAGCCACACGGAGGAGAAACGTCCATCAGGGTGAGGGTGTAGAAGAGTACCGAGCCTGTGTGTGTGTGTGTGTGTGTGTGTGTGTGTTTATTATTTATTTATTTTGTAATTTTTTGCTGCGTTGTATAATTACCACACATGTTTTGTGTAGATGGTGTATAACGTGGTGTACCCCATGGCTCCAGACCAGCGTCGACACGTGAGCATTAACTCCGCGCGGTGGCTGCCCGAGCCGGGCATGGGTCTGGCTTACGGGACCAGCAAAGGAGACTTGGTCATCTGCAGACCTGTGTAAGCGTCTGGATCTTTTCAAATGACATCAAAGGAAATCATTGTTCTAACTGAAGCTCTGTGATGCCAGGCTGTTGCGATTATTATGGGATGGAAACCTCGGGAAACCCAGGATCGCTTTTTTTTTTTTTTATTTTATTTTTTTTTTTTTATAAAGGTTATAGGAATATTGTCTCGGCCCTCAATATCTCTTGTAACTTAGTGCGTTCAAGTATCAAAGTATTAATAATCCTGTTTTTTGTTTTGTTTTCTCCCCTATGGTGGATTGACTGTATAGTATATAGAAAACACACACACATATATATATATATATATATATATATATATATATATATATATATATATATATATATATATATATATATATTTTTTTTTTTTTTTTTTTGATATCCAGGTTTGGATTAGGGTATTGAAAAGTATTTTCGTTTCAATACTGTTGCACTATTCACTTTTCTTAAATACAATTTAGTGTGTGTTAATTTTGGGGGAATTTTTTTTTTTTAATACAAAAATAAGGAAATAGGGTTTTCATCTAAATCAGTGGAAAGGGGGCAAACTTTTTTGCTCAGGGGCGACACTGACACATGAGGCCGGGCCAGCACCGGATACATGCATATCAAACATAAATATATGAAATGTTAATACTCAGTGTATCACTGTGCCTAATGCGCCAGCTGGTGGAACATCAGGCATTACAGGACAAGGTCCAATGAATGCAGTCATAATTACGATCCGAATAGATCTGGGCGGTTCTGTAGCGATCTTCGACGGGCCGGATTTAAAGGACCAAAGGGTCGGATGTTGTCATTTTTCGCCCCGATACAGTGCGCGGTTTAAGCACGTTGCATTCAATGTGATCTTGTCTTTTCAGCGACTACCGTAACGAGGCAGACAGCAGCACCGACCAGAACTCGGATCCCCTCTTCACCGCCAGCAGTAGCAGTCGGACACGCGGCGTGGATCGGTCGGTGCAAAGCCGCTAATTATAACCTCCTTATTTTTTCTTTAAAACGTACCCGATTGTATAATCCCTTTGTTTTCACACCAATTGTGATCGTTTTCTAAAGGACAAGCAGGTCGGGGTGGAGACTGGACCGAGACATGGGGCTGATGAGCGCTATCGGGTTGCAACCTCGCCAGCCCGCCCCGTCTGTAACTTCACAGGGCACCCAGACCCCCGTGGTGCGTCTGCAGAACGCAGAGACGCAGACCGAGAGAGAGTTGCCTTCTGCGAGCGCGCCTCAGACCGCACGCACGCCGCAGCACCGTAAGAGACACGCCAAACACTCAGCGCTTGTTTACTTGTTTAACTGTTTCGTATTAAAATGGTTGTTTGTTGCAAATGCAACGTAACGTCTTTCTCTCAGTGGCAGAGAGTAGTGAAGTGCAGACTGCCAGTACAGAGACACTCCCACACAGCGAGCCAGCAGACACACTGGCTCATGGAGCTGCTTCCCACGATCCCAGCACTCACTCTGACTCATCCAACACCAACCACGGTACCTTTAACGCCTATATGCATTTATGTTCTTATCTTGTCTGTGTCTTTTTTTCCTTATTATAATAATGTGAAGTTTTATGATTAATAAAAAAAAAATTAATAAAATAAAAAAATGACAAGCATAGGACTCCATGTGAAATAATATTGTCTTACAAAAATAGAAAAGGGGAAAAAAACAGTACTGAATCATGAAAACGTGTTAAATATGAATATTTGAATTCATAAATGTAATATAGCACTCACTGTGCACTCTCAGTGCAAATCAAACAGCATGCAGTGTCTGTGATTGGCCTCTAGAGGCCGCTGTGTAATTGTTGGTGGATCTCAGCTGGTCTAGCAACAGATGCAAATCGGAAAAACTAGTGTATGGATTGTCTGTGTGTGTGTGTGTGTGTGTGTGTGTGTGTGTGTGTGTGTGTGTGTGTGCAAACTAGGGTTTGGTATCCTTTTAATCTTATTGATTCCGGCTTATCGATCCCCAGTTTAGATTCCAAACGGTGAACCAGTCACGTCTCGATAGCTTCGTCTTCGTTTCTTACAACATGCAGCCACACTTTTGAGCATTTCCCGCAGTTCCATCTTGTAAACTGATGTTTAGATTACCAAATAAGGTCCTGGCAGATTGGATTTGCTGAAGGTCCTGGTGGATTTCCAGGAAAATGCATGCAGGAAGAGGAATCGAAATTCCAGAATTTTCGAATCCCGACCCAAGTGTAAACTTTAGAATTTGATACATTATATTTCTTACTTTGTATGTGTTTATTTTTATATCCGATATATTATTCAATATTAGAGAGTTGTAAAAATCATTTCAATACTTTTATAGTTTTACATTTTATATATTTTAATTTATTTTACAGTATGAATGAGAGTCTTTCAAATTCAAAAAGTCTCCAAAGTTTTTTCGATGTCCATGTAACGCTACGTTTAATGTTCACTTGTACTAGTGTTGTCACGATACCAACATTTTGATTTGGATACGATACCTAGATTAAATATCGTGACCTCGATACCAAATCGATACTATGGCAAAAAAAAACAAAGAAGATATTGAATAATGGAACTTAAACAAACACCCAGTGTTTGTTTTCTGGTAAAACAAAGCAGAACTCTTTAAACTAAAAGTAAGATAATATTTTAAATAATGAAAAATACATAGTAATTTACAAAGTTTTACGCCTCAAGTTTCATCAGTGTGCGTCCAAGAAGGGGAACAAATTCGGATCCCACAAAATGTGCACACACTGCCCCCTATCGTCCAACACTCAGAACTACAGGCCCCCCCACCCCCTTTTTTTAAAAATACTGATACTAATAAAATGAATTGTATCGTTTTTTTAAACAGGGTATCGCCATACCTTTCTAGTATACTATAGACTTTGTGCCACAGATAAAGTGGATGTTGTTTTTCAGCTATGGAGAAGTGCAAGATTAGGGATTCTTGGCTTAAAAATATAATATAGGGGATAGGTCATATAGATGTCATAGATGTCATGTGTCATATATCACATATGACATATTATATATATTATATAACATATCATTTGTGTGTTGTGATTATATTTGACTTAGACCCTTCCCTAATTACACTGCATAGATATAAATATAGCGCATTGCATCATAATTAAGCCATCGATTCTATTTTTATCGACTGTAACGCGTTCTTTTGGCATTCCAGCTGAGTCACAGTCGGACCCTGGCCCAGGTGAAGACGCTCTTTCGCGAATCCGGCGCCTGATGGCTGAAGGCGGGATGACGGCGGTGGTCCAGAGAGAGCGCAGTACCACCATGGCGTCCATGGGAGGCTTCGGCAACAACATAGTGGTGAGCCACCGCATTCACCGCGGCTCGCAGACGCCGGCAGGAGCAGCGCAGGCGAGCAACCCGGCGCCTTCCGGATCAAACGCACTGCCGTCTGACAATCCAGCTAGCGCCGGCACCCCGCTATCGGAAATCCCCTCGAGGTCGCCAGCGGCGAACACTGCGGCGTCGTTCGAGGCCCCGGCCGCGGAGGTCCCGGTGGAAGAAGAACCCGACCCGTCCCCCAGGAGCGGGTACTTGGCCAACATCAGTAACAACAACAGCAACAACAACGAGAGTAGCAGCAGAAGTTACCCAGACGATCTGTACGGCAGATAGTGCTTCCTCCCGCCCGTCCTTTACACGTACGCCGGCGGAGCAGGTCGGACCCGGATTTGGCAAGACACGAAAGGCGTCAGAACCCGACAGAATGAACGCCCCCCCCCCCCTCCCATTCCCGAGGTGGACCTGTGTGCCTGAGTTTTGTCTCCTTCTGCTTTGGCCTTATGCGCAGAAGTACGAGTGCCAAATTTCCACTCTCTCTCTCTCTCTCTCTCTCTCTCTCTCTCTGTGTCTCTCTCTCTCTTCTCTCTCTGTCTCTCTCTCTCTGTCTCTCTCTCTATCGGACGGAGACAGTCGCCTCTCTCCAAAACTATATTTCGCGGGGAATGTCTTCATGCAAAGCCGTTGCACTTGGTCCTTGCACTTCAGTTTGTGTCGTCGTTTGTTTTTGTTTTTGTTTTTTTGCTTACTTTTTTCAAAACGGACTTTGAGCATTCCATCGCCAGAAAGGGCTTCTACTCGAGCCGCGCGCCGCAGTGCAGAACCTCGAATTGCGGTTTCGGTTTACCGCTTCCTTCTGGAGCCATCGGTTCGAGTTACAGAAACACATGCTTGCTTCATGCTCCGTGCAAGGGACTTTTATTTTGTTTTTGTTTTTAATGCAGTCTGAGGAACTGAAGAAACTTTCACTGCTGTCTGGCAATCCTTTATCGATCAGACTCCGCCCCCCCCACTCGTTTTTGCGTGCAGAAAAAGAGATTATATCCGCAGCCGTGTGTGGGTGTATATATATATATATATATATATATATATATATATTATATATATATATATATATATATATATATATATCCAATAATCCAAGCGCTCCACAGTTTCAACTTGCTTATAAGGATAGTCAGCGTTAAGTAGCTCTACTACGTGTTCTATTTCTTTTTTGTTTTGTTTTTTCTTTCAACTATGTTTAAGTTTTAATAATTGGCATATTGGCAATTTATTTGTTACTTGAAGATAGTAAACAAAAAAAAACACAAAGTCAGTAATTAGTCCGAGGGATCAGAAAAACCAAGCTAATATCCACGTTAATATTCTGCATCTGGATCGGATTTGGAGGTTGTAATCGTAAACCGCCTCTGACCACACCCCCACCCACAAACCCCGCCCCCTCCCACAGATGAATCGTGCTGCTCGTGCTGCTCACCTGGTTTTTTTTTTCCAGCCTAGAATGCTGACGGGTTCATTTCGACGCCGCCAGTCACAGCATGCTCATGCCAGCGACTGCGTCCGATTGCACTAAAACACCTCGGCTTCTCTCCAGACTTGCGACGGTGCGGAACCGACTACCAGGACACCAGGACATATCTCAAACACCCGGAAAAGAAACAAACAAAACAAGCCTGGCTAAAGAATATTACTTGAATTTACCTATAGTAGAAAAATCTCTAAGCAGCCGGCCAGTTGTTTGTTTTTTTTTTTGTTTGTTTGTTTGTTTGTTTTTTTTTTAAAGCAAAGAAAAAGAAGACGGAACGGCCTCGAACCCGGCGAATGGAACTTGCGTCGAAACTCATACGTTGCTTAAATCACTGAACAGAGGGCATGTGCTTGCGCGTGCGTGTACTACTGTGCATGAGGTCGTCTCAAGTGTAGCATTTCCGAATTCTTAGAAACTTGAAAAGCTAAACATGCTCTTTTTTTTTTTTTTTCCTTTTTTCCCCCCTTCCCTATTTTTTTTTTTTTTTAAACGCTAGATATATTTGTTCCTGAAGCCTGAAGCTCCGAGTACTTCCCAGGCATCCATCTCTGTCCAGCGCATGCGTCTCGCGGGGCGTAACGGAAGAATCGGCGATGTAGGGTTTACGAGGTTCTTCAGCGACTCAAGGCAAGAAAAAAAAAGCACAGAAAATCCTAGTTTTTATTCGGTGTAGAAACGGCGTCGCTTTTTCTCTTTCTTTTTTTTTGTTTTTTGTTTTGTTTTTTTAAATCAATCATTTTACACTTTGTACAATTAGAAGACACTGATTTTTAATTGTATGAAAATGAAATGTATTTTTTTTTTTTTTTTTTTTTTTCTTTCGTTTGTTTCCCTGGAACACTGTTACTGATCGAACCGTGGGGGGGGGCGGGGTCAAAAAGAGTCATGGTTATAATAAGGGAGGTAATGACATCATTTTTTTGGGGGGCGAGGTGGGCGGATGTCATTTGTATATTGTATATGTGGTGGTCCGATTTGCTATTTGTTTTTTTTTGTTTGTTTAAATTTTTTTATTTTATTTTTTTTTTTTAAAGCTTGCCCAATTTCCCAGTTCTTTTTTTCGCCCAGATCCACATCGATACGATGCAGTCGACGTCTGAGAAACACATCTCTAGTATTTTATTAGCCTTTTAGGTTGTCTTAAGACGCTTTGGCGAAGCGAAGCATTACGATATTCGAGACGCTCCGAGCGGCGCATAAGGTGGCCGATGTTTTTTTTTTTTTTGGGGGGGAGGGGAATCTCACTGCTGGGTCAGTGCTGAAGAAAATGGAAGGTGAGTGAATCGGGACGCGCGAGTTTATGCCCCTTATCCGTTTACGTGAGAAGCATCTTTTTATCAAGTAAAGAAGTGTGAAGTTGGAGTGATTTAGTTAAATAGGAGGGGGGGGTTTAGGTGTTTGTTGAACAAAGAAGCGCTGTCGGACGCCAAAGATCCAGTGTTACGTCGAATAAAAAGAGGTTTAATAAAATGGGAATGTTGAAAGGTGTTTGGGTTTGTCTGTTCTTTTCTGACCTTCACGCACCGTTCGAGTTCATCATGTTGGCGTAGTGATGTGAAGTGGGGGCGGGGCAGGGGGAGGCAGGGGGCGGGAAAAGATTACTGGTTTGTTTTTGCTTATTTTACAGTTTGATATTAAGCCAAATCAAAGTGATAGATGTCTTACTTTGAGGTCTTTAAAAGCCCCTTAGGCGGTCACGGCATCATTTTGGTCTGCGCAATAATCACTGTAATAGGATCGCTATTTTTCTCTGCCGGAAACAAACATTTATTGCGCTCAAGAACAAACAAACAAACAAAAAAAAACATATTCTGATGATTCTGATCATAGTGTGTTGTTATTGGTGACCAGTAACGTAGCATGATCTTAGTGCATGGGAGGCTGGTTTATACTTCTGATGTTCAATGGGTAGTGATGAGGACGGACGGGATTATCGGAGGGATGTTTTGGAGACGAGGTGAGGGAGGCTTGATTTGAGATGGACAGAGGAGGGACGTGGGGAGAAGGATACTGAGGATGGAGGAAAAGACGAAGGCCAAGGAGAAGCTTTATGGATGGGGTAGTCGGATGTAGAGGACAACAACAGGAGGGGAGGGGCGGGGTGTAGCTCGGCGGTTTAAGTCGCTGGGCTACTGATCGTAAGGTCGGAGGTCCAAGCTCCGGTATCGCCAAGCTGCCACCCTTGGGTCCTTAACCCTCTGTGCTCCAGGGGGCGCTGTATCATGGCTGACCCCAGCTTCCAATGTATATGTGACAGATAAAGGGTGTTCCCTCTAGTACCCGTCATCTAGAAGAGAGACCATTGATAACACATTGGTCCTGACTTTTCTTAGTCAGTGCTCTGCATTATAGCAGTAACTATAGCAGGTCTTATAGGCACCGTCATGCTGGAACAGGTTCGGGGGGTCTCTCCGGTTCGAACGGGTGGACAATCGAAAGCTTTCGTATATCCAGAGGCATCCGATACTAATGTTTCTACACGCGGTAACCGGAGACATTTTTTTCCACACAGAAACGGTGTCTGTTATCTAACAAAGCGCATTCCCGTAATAGCATAGTGTACCCACCCACGCTGAGGAGGATGGATGGTGCGAAGAAGAAGCCAAAGATTTCCGGGCTGCACTTCATTTCGTGGAAAGAAGGAGGCGTCGAGTTTGTCACTCGTTTGAAATGCGCAGGAGCCCGTGATCCAGCATCGTTACGTTACCTACGGAATTTGGTAGACGCACTTATCCGAAGTGCCTCAAGGGGGCCCCACCCCACTAGTGGTCATTTGGTGGTGCTGGGAGTTGAACCACCGACCTTCCGGGTCATGGACTCGATTCTAGTGGGCGTTCCCTAACCAGTGGGCCCAAAAGTGATCAGCTTGGTGTAGCAACATCAATTCCTAAATATCTCACCCTAGATTTGCGGGTTCAAGCACTGAAGGACAAAGACAGAGTTGTTGGACTTTATAAGAAAGTCTTGATATCGCCCCCCAGTGGCTATTGCGTACCGAAAATGAAAGTTTTTTTTTTTTTCTTAGTTTTCTCCATTATGTGGCAAAGCTACGCAATTTTTTGGATTTGACCAAGGATTCAGGACATAAAGAGACGTGCCAAGTTTCATGAAGGTATCTCGTTGCGTTCAGGAGTTCTAGCCAATTGTGTCAACGTGGCCCCGCCTACTTTGCATTTTTAGTGCGCCAAAGTAGGTTTTTTTTTAACGCAACCAATTTTTACGCAAAAAAGCAAAGTTTGCAGCATAAAACCGTCAGTGACGACTTTCTTCGCTTTGACCGAAGGATTCCGTAAATATGTCTTGAGTGTACGATTCAATTTTCAAACGAGCTATGACCAAAAATCTGCGAAAATTACATTTTTGGGGGATTATAGCGCCCCCTTGTGTCCAAATGGGTCCAAATCTCCACATATTGAGCTCTACCATCTGAAGAGTCTTAATAACTTTTAGCATCACAACGTAATGAAAAGAAACACATAAGTTTACGTTTTACGGTATTTGGTAGACGCCCTTATCCGGAGAGCCTCAAGGGGGGGCCCCTGCCTTACTAGTAGTCGTTTGGTGGTGCTGGGATTGGAACCACCCACCTTTCCGGTTCGGGACCGGATGCCAACAAGCCTTACCTAACGAGTGGGTCCAAAAGTGATCAGCTTGGTGTAGTAACATCAATTCCTAAATATTGCTATAAGCAGCGATTTGTGGGTCCAGGCACTGAAGGACAAAGACAGAGTGGTTGAACTTGAAAAGAAAGACTTGATATCGCCCCCCAGTGGCTGTTGCATTGCTATTGCGTTCCTTTGCCAAAGGGAAATGAAACGTCGAGCCGGTTCGTTGAAGCTCAAAGTACCGTTTATTGATATTGACTAATAATAGTTTTGCTTAATTTCACATTTCCGATCGTTCTCGTTTCGCTTATATGAGTAGGAAAAAAAACAAACAAAAACAAAACACGACAAAAAAACAATTTGTAGATTTGTGAGCTGCTGCAATCTGCCGTCTCTGCGCTGACTCGAGCTCGTATACTAGGTTCTTCCAGGAACGATCCCGAAAACGTAACGGTGCACCCGGCGAACGTTTTCTTCCTCATCATGCAGAAGAGTTTGGCGTCAATTTCCCAAACAAAACGGCCAAAAACTGACACTATTAGTTAAAAAAAACCAAAACAATAAAAGTCTCCCGAAAAAGATATTATTGATAAAGGGGGAAGGGGCAATGCAATAGAGCAAAAACAAACAAACAAACAAACATCTTATTTATTCACAGACCTGAAAAAAGTATCCGTTAGTAATGCCGATTGTGCACTGATTACAAATCTAGAAATTTATACGTTTAAATAAGCATTTGCAAGCGGATGTCATTGTTGTCGGATGTAATATCTCGTTGTTGATTGGCCGGAATCGTTTTGTAAAAAAATCCAAATTTAGGAGGCCAAAAGAAACCGTCCGTACCGACGTGCATCTATATAGTAAATAATGTGTGTGGTGTTGTTTTTTCGCACATCATTTTGACAAGTAAAATTTCCTACAGGAATGATTTTTAAAAAATAGGAAAACAAAAGACAGAATCAAATATAGACAGGGTTATGAATCTATACCTTCCCCCCCCTCCTCCCCCTTTCCTCGTTGCAGGTTAAGCGCCTTTCCGTGTGTAAGGTTGGAGGAAAGACGCGCGCCTCTCACACAAAGTACACGCTTCGGACGCCTTAATTTTCCTTCGCTTTCTTTGCCTTCTTCTCGCCGCCCTTGGGTTTGGGGGTTTTCGGACTGCAGGGTTTGTTCACCTTAATCGTCTCCTGGCAGTCGGCTTTGAACAGGGCTTTCCTCAGGACGCCGGACCTGCTCCGAGTGCCCGCCTCGCACTCCCCCCAGCGGCCGAACTTGTACTTGCAGTCAGCTACGGGGAAGAGGGGGGGGGGACAAATAAACAAAACACAGTTAGCGAAATGTCCTGCGAGAACCGTCAATATTGGGATCGTTTCCTAAGCGCGCAACCTCCGAAGTCTTTCTTCCAGTTGCACGGCACTTTGCACTTGTGTTTCTTGGTCTGCTCGTTGCACGTGGCCTCGCGGACGCCCACGCCGCAGTCGCCGATGCTGGGCACACATTTCCCGTATTGCCAGTCGGAGCAGTCGCTGTCTGCTTTCATTTCCTTCGCTTTCTCTGAGGGGGAAGCGGGAAATGCATATCAGCAACTATATATATATGTGTGTGTGTGTGTGTGTGTGTGTGTGTGTGTGTGTGTATATATATATAGTATATATATATATATATAGTATATTATATATATATATATGTATATTGTGTGTATATATAGTATTTTTTTTTTGTGTGTGGTGTGTGTGTGTGCAATGTGGATTTGATCTGGGTTTACCTTTCGCCTTTACGGCTTCCACAGCGAGGGCCAAAGCCGCGAGCAGCACGAATCGATACTGAGAAAATACCCCTCATCCTGTGCACACGAGGGCCAACAGCAACAGATTAAATCCATCATACAAATAACCAGTGTTGGGGAAAAAGTCGTTACATTTACTGAGGGGAAAAAATGAGTCATTAAATTACGCTTACTTGTGAAAATGTTAAAGATTGCAAATAGGGTTACATCTGAACAATTTCATGTAAAATCGGCGCTTTAGGCAACTGCAGTGCTTCTCAAATAGTGGGCGGGCGCGTGTGACCCCTGGGAATATCCTTTTTACGACTTTTTAACATTTTTTTTTTACTAGAATGAAGTATAATTGCACATCCACTACACTAGGTGGCAGTGGCGCCCTCAGTCTCGGAGTATGCTCTGTCCAACCCCGTCAACATTCTAAAAAAAAAAAAATATATATATATATATATATATATATATATATATAGAGAGAGAGAGAGAGAGAGAGAGAGAGAGAGAGAGAACCGATTTTTTTCTGAGGGCATGACACTTTTTTTCCCCTTCGAATGTTAACTTAAAGCGCCCTCTAGTGGACAAATGAAAGCAATCCAATGTAATCAGTTGCTTTAATTATAAAGTCATTGAAAAGTTACATTACTTATTACATTGTGAATAAGCTCCTTTGTAATCTGTAATCTATTACATTTCCAAAGAAAAACCTTCATTTCCAGAGGAAATTCGTATTCGTTTTTATTCCGTATTGGTCCCACAATGCGAATCAAATGATTTCCTTGCATGTCAGAGCTGCCCGTTACAGCACCTCTGCAGCGCGGAGGGTTAAGGGCCTCGAGGATTGAACCTTCCAATTACTGACCCCGTGCCTTAACTAGAATACAGTGTAATTGCACATCCACTACACTAGGAGGCAGTGGCGTTCTCAGTCTCGGAGTATGCTCTGTCCAAGCCCCGTCAACATTCTATAAATAAATAAATAAATAAATAGAACAGATTTTTTTTTTCTGAGGGTTTGACACTTTTTTTCCCCCTTCGAATGTTAACTTAAAGCGCCCCCTAGTGGACAATTGAAAGTAATCCAATGTAATCAGTTGCTTTAATTATAAAGTCATTGAAAAGTTACATTACTTATTATATTGTTAATAAGCTCCTTTGTGATCTGTTACATTTCCAAAGAAACCTTCATTTACAGAGGATATGACGTCGACGACTTAGCTAGCACTTCCCCAGATCGCAAATTAAAGCCGGATATGGCAATTCTCTCCGATGGAAAGTGAGACTGCACTTCCAACATCTGTCTCTCATTCCGTTACTCATCCAACACAGACAGTAATAAAAAGGAGAAAAGTGTCCTGACACCTTTATTTACTGGAATTGGCTCAAAGTTTAGACTCGCACGCAGGCTCCAGAATAAACCCTTAAATACACGTATGTATGACTTTTATCATACTGTTAAAAAGAAAAAAAAAGTTGAGAAAAACCTCTGGACGTGAACATCGCCTATTTTTTTTTTTTATATCGTTCCGGGCCGTTTGGTTTTAAGAGGCTTTCCGTGGTATTGATTTGTGGCGTGAATGTGTTGAGAGCGTTGCGGTGGCAGTAATATGCTGTTAATGTTCAATAGACAAACGATACGTTTTAGCGTTATCGGATCCGGCTCGCAAAGGAACGGATACAACAAATAACGTGTTTATAGTTTATGCTGATGTCGAAAACACGGATATCGATTTTTGCGATTTCACCCTGATTTCCCGGCGAGCTTCCGTAGTTCTCCGCCTCCCGCGCCGCATTACGCTTGCGAAATACCAAACGCAGCATGGCGGTGTTCTCTGACGAATACGAAACATAGTAACGTACGTTAACTTGAATTTGCGTTAATGCGTTATTAGCGCGTTAACCTATATATATATATATATATATATATATATATATATATATATATAAAATGTGTGTGTGTATACATAGAGAAAAGGTGAAATGGAAATTTTCTATAAATTTGTTGTAGCTTTTTGTTGACGTTACTTTGATTTATACTTAATTCCTTGTTTAATTTCTATTATTTATTCATTGATTAATCATTCATTGAGAAAAATAGATAGATAGATACAAATGGATATAAATGTGAATATAAAATAATAAATATATACTGGCATTTTCCCTGTAAAATAAGATAAAAGGCAAAACGAAGGATTTAATCGGAGGCTATTCACAGAATGTGCTTGTCGGGCGAATCGCACTCTCCGTGGGCTCGGTCCCGAAGCTCCGCTAGCAAATCATTACTAGCTCGCTCGCTCAGTCAATACACTATTTTTACCGAGTATTTCCTTCAGTAAGTTGATCGGTTATTGCTTGTTCTGTGGACGAAAATAAAAAGCGCATGTTTTCTATGCGTTCTCTGGGAGATCCGATGCTGCTAGCGAAGAAATACCCGGAGCCGTCTTCGTTTACGGCTCCCAGACTGCCGAATGGCGGTCCTTCATGCGATAGGAGAGACTCCGAAGCTAATAAAATAACACTTTTGGGGGGGAAAATGATTTATTAGTATTAAGAATTAGCATACGTTTCCAGGATACGGCGAACGCGCGTCTCGCAGTCTTGTGTTTCCGAATATCGGCCTATGAATATTTAACAATATGTCTCGGCTCAGCCGAATATTTGATTTTCTCTTTTATAAGAGCGGAACGAAGGAGCCGCCGCCGGCTGTTTCCGAGCTCGGTAGTGAAAATTGATCCCGCTCCGCTTCATTGATAGTCAGTTCCTGTTCGTTTAGCGCCAACAACCCTCGGAACGGGGGCCGATGTAGCGATAGCTTCACCGCTCGCCAGCGACATCTGCTCTACATTAAGAGGAATTCCAAACCCCAAACCTCTGAATTAATGGCTTTCGATTCGGGTTCAATTTTTTCCCCCCTCCGAGAACATTCATTCCATATTAAACAAACCGCGGCGAAAAGAAAAACGAGGTGAAGCTGATGAAGCTAGCGGAAAATGGTGCGCTAATCATTACTGTCGTTAGTGTTATTTGCCTATAGGGCACATTTGGTTCAAGGTGTGTAAATGAATGAAGGCAAATATTTGGAGATTTGAGGTGAGCTACTGGATAAGTAACCGAAGGGCAAGATGTTAAATACCTGTGAGGGAATGATACAAAATGAAAAGAAGAAGCAGTATTACTGTGGGAAGTGTTACTGTGGAAATGTAATGGATTACAGATTATAAATGGATTCAAAATGTAATGAGTAGTGTAACTTCTAATACTTTAGAAAAGTTTGGATTATTTTCATTTGGCCACTAGGTGGCACTTTAAGTTAACATTGGAAGAAGGATGAAAAGGGGGAAAAAGCAGGTTCTATTTTTCGTAATGAAACTTCAGCAGATTTACGTTTCAGTTGTAAAGAAGTAAAAATAAAGCTAAATGAAACGTTTTACATGGAATTGTTCAGATGGAACTCGATTTGTAATCTTTAACATTTTCATAAGTAATTTAATGACACAGTTTTTTCTCCCCATGAACTTAGAATAACACATCTGATAGAAAATATCGCTTTTTTATTACAGCTTTTACAGCTTGTTTTTTTAATGATTTTTTTAAATCCTTTATTTTATTGATTTATTTATTGCATTTTCCTGAAAAAGGACCGTTCGAAGACATGAAAATGATGATAAATCATGTTTTGTTTTTTTCCACCCAAGTCGTCTTTCCTCCTGTTTTTTTTCCCCCCTCATTTGGACTACTTAATTATATCCACCCAGCTAATAAAGCACTAATGAAGACCACAAGGCGCCTATCCGATTGGCAACAATACTCTCGATGTACACATCCATCATTGAGAGGGGAAGAAAAAAAAAAACAAGGACCCTTTTACATTAAACATGCTAAAGCGAGCAAAAAGAAAAGGATTCGAGCGAGCCGTGGTAATAAATAGACCCCGTGGTGAATGTTTCTTTTCTACAAAGCATCCGACTTCGAGCGCCAGCGGCTAATAACATCATACCGAGACTCCAGTGTGCATGAGTCTATTTAAGTGCCTTTCTATATATATTTATTTATTTATTTACCCCCCCCCCCCCCCCCCCACTCCTCGTATTCTGCCGGAAGCGCAAAGCACAAACACGCCACTTGTCCTTTTCATTACCCCATCCCTCCATTAATGCTGCCCTTCTTTCACTGCCATTTTCCCCCGGCTTCATATAAATGTCGGGGGGGGCTCTTTTTTTGTGGGAAACAGAGGAGTTGCTCTTAAAGGCCTCCATGCTGGATAGAGAGAGAGGGAGAGAGAGAGAGTAGTCCAATTCAGTGCTTCGAAACAAAAGGTGGCTCTCGTCTGTTTTTCTTCCCCTCTTCTCTCTCTCTCTCTCTCTTTTTTTTTCCTCCCCTTCCTTCCAAAAAGAGCCGGAGCGCAGATCCCATGCGGTGTCTCTCGGCAAGCGCGGCTGAATGTAAGCTTATTTGCATCGGAGGACAAAAACAGCTCTGTGGAGGAGCGACGGGACGCTAGCCGCCTGTGGAGAACTGCAGGCCCGAGGCGTTGGGATTCGCAGGTTGCCAGATTGGATGTGATTGTTTGCCCCCCCCCCCCACCATTTGCAGCAGTGGTCGGAAAAGCAGCATGAATGTAACTCAATTATATCCAAACTAAATCACGGGGGGGGGACGGGGACGGGGGCGAAAAGTTTCCCCAACCAACACGTCCTTATAGGACATGTGCATATATATTTTTATATTTTTGTGTATATCTTATATATATATATATAATATATCATTTTTTTTTTGTAAAAGCATGTCTATATATATATATATATATAAATATATATATATATATATATATATATATATATATATAGTTTATATATATATAATATAGCTTTCTTTGCTTTGCCATTTAAAATGTTGTACAGTTTGTTTACTGTTTACCTATATACCTCTATATATATCTATATTATATATGATATATTATATATAGTGCATGCTGGAAATTTTAGTGAATTGTAAATATTAAGCACAAAAAGACAGAAGGATGAACAGGAGTAAAAAAAAAGCATTGCACTCTTGCATTCTTTCCGTTATTCGTTTTTTTTTTTTAAAGAGCACAAGCCAATGACGACAAAACATTTGCTTATATAATGCATAAAAAAAAAAAACTTCCTAGGACGTCTCGTGGAGGCAGCAAATTCTCGTTAAGCGAGTGCTCGTTATCTTTTAAGGCTCCTCATCCATCATGTGTAATTTTGTAGTGTAATAGCTAGAAGGGTTTTTTTTTGGGGGGGAGCAAAGCAAACCAGTTTGTAATGAGTTTTTTTTTTTTCCGGGGGGAAAAAAAAAGTGGGTCAGTGAAACTGGCACCCCGAATATGCACTGGCACACCGGAGGGCAACGTTTCCATCAGCCGAGTGGGAGGGAAGAAATTAATTAATTATTAAATAAAAATAAATAAATAAATAAATAAATAAATAAATACAATACAGCAGGGGTGCCATGGTTTACTTTCTACCCAGGAAAATCGATAAACGAATAAACAGATAGATAAATAAATAAATACATACATAAATGGCGCCTGTATTGTGGCATCAAGCAGGACAACCTGACAAGAGTGTCAGGGTTTGAAATGCCCAGTGCCAGGGCTTTATTAACCAAATCAATGGGCTGTCAGGTTTGCTTTCCAGTATTCGCTTTCCGTCACGGAAAGGGAATCGTTCGGAGCATCAGAACATGCCGTTTTAGGGTGCCTATTTTAGATATATATATAATATATATATATATATATATATATATATATATATATATATATTATATAGTATATATATTATATATATATCGATATATATATATATATATATATATATATATATATATATATATATAAAGTGTGTGTCAGCATAATCTCCATAATTACATATAGGTAATTACACACTGAGTATCAACCCTACACACACACACACACACACACATACACATGCATGTTCCACTGAATTATAAACACACACATATGATAGGGAGAGAATGATGCTACTTGCCTCGTTGCTGTGGGAGAGGTCCTTCACCACCAGAGAGCTTGCGCGTGCGTGTGTGTGTGTGTGTGTGTGTGTGTGTGTGTGTGTGTGTGTGTGTGTGTGTAAACTCTCCTGATTTCCTTTGGCAAGTGCAGCTCCTCCTCCGCTACTCTTTGTTTTGGAAATCTAGTTTGAGCTGGTCGCTGCAGCGCCTTTACATGCAGCCTCCTGAGTGCTGAGACACGTGACCTCAACTTCAGCTTCCCGTCTGTCTGTCTGTCTGTCTGTCTGTCTGTCATATATTCAGTCTTCAACAAGACAAGAATCCATCCATCCAAGTAGCTTCTGCTGAAGGATGAAAGAAGACAAGTGTCAGAGTAGAGACACACAACCTCAGCTTTTCTCTCTCTCTCCCTCCCTCTCTCTCTCTCTCTCTCTCTCTCTCTCTCTCTCTCTCTCTCTCTCTCTCTATGCACAATAACATGTATATGCAGGTCTTACCAGGACAAGTACCTTGTATTAATAGATGAGAGAAAATAAGCGTCTGACTACAGAGACTCACAACCTCACATCTATCTATCTATCTATCTATCTATCTATCTCTATCTATCTATCTATCTATCTATCTATCTATCTATCTATCTATCTATCTATCTATCTATTTATCTGTCTGTCTATCTGTCTTGTCTGTCTAAACATCCGTCCGTCTGTCTGTCTAGCTGTCTGTCCGTTCATCCATCCATCCTCCCAAGTACCTTCTAATGAAGCATGAAAGAAGGCAAGCACCAGAATAAAGGCACACAACCTCAGCTTTCTGTCCTTCCTTACTTTCTTTGATCTATCTATCCATCCATCCATCCATCCATATGTGAATGCATTACATTTTTTGCCCATTAAAATGATACAGTTGCACTGTTTGGTACAACACATAGAACTTATTACACACACACACACACACACACATACTGTTAGGGGACCTTCTTTTCCCCAAACATTCTTTTGTAATATCCTGGGGGTCTGCCACTCTTGGGTCCTTGAGCAAGACCCTTAACCGTTTGTGCTCCAGGGGGCGCCGTATCATGGCTTTTCCTGCGCTGTGACCCCAGTTTCAAAAAACAAGCTGGGATAATTTCACTGTACTGTGTATTTGTGTATATGTGTATATTTGTATATGTGTGTATGTATATGTGTGTATATGTGTATATATGACACATAATGACTGTTCTATTCTATTCCACAGAGTCACATGACTGACATTCCATCAACGAGCAGGAAAAAAAGTAAAAGGTATTTAAAACTTTATTTCTTTTTTATGCAGTTAGACGATATTAAAGCAGCAAATACACAATTAATACTAAGAGCAACTAACAACATGTATTTTATATTAGAAGAAGATTAAAAGCGTAGCCTATCGTTTCATTTCATGTCATAAAGTAGTACAAAGGCTTAGACAGGAGATTTCGCTTTAGTTTTTCGGAATGGCATCGTTACACATTTTTAAAATGTTCCTGTAGATATGTACACACAATGTCTAACGGTGAATTGCACAGCAACTCGGTACAAAGCATTGACAATGCAACTCTTGACAGTACATTAAAAATGTAATAATAATAATAATAATAATAATGATGACGCTAAGGCAATGACGGCAGACTGCATTCAAAATATAAACCGTTCAGTAACCTGAGTACAAGCCGCTGACGACCGCGCAAAGCACAAAAAAACGACACGATGTCTTTACTCCTTAGGCGTAATTACGTAGCTACCCCCCCCCCCATTTTATTTTTCCTTTTCTTGTAACACCTTGTTTTCAATGGCACGATGCAGCTTTCAGTGTAGTCACTGTGGCTAGAAAGCAAATGCAAGCATTTGAAACTCCGCCCCCCACAAACCCCCCCACCCCCATGAAATCGCATATGACTTCAAAACTTCTTATTCCTAAATATAAAAAAAAACACACACACAAAAAAAAAAACGCATCATAACCTAACAAACCTAAATATAGTATTCCTATAAAGGTCCTTAAAGATCCTATTAAGGTCCTTAAAACAATCAGTGCAGTGTTCATCATCTACCGAAGTAATCGTGTGAATGTTGAAGTAGTTAAATTCAGTGTATATAAGATAAAAAAAAAAAAAAAGAAAAAAAACTCGCCGCAGCCCCTTAATGCTGTTCTTTTAAACGATATACCGAAACGTGCGTATATATGCTTCCGGATCAATATACAAGCGGAAACAAATAAATAAATACCGAAAACACCAAAAGAAGGCGGGGAAGATGGGTTTTAAATGAAATGACCACACTTATTAATATATATATATATATATATATATATATATATATATATATTTAAATATTTCTATATCGTCGATACAAACTAGGTAAGAAAATACACTAGCATACAGAGCTATCGGGCTTGTCAGACGAAAACATGCATGTTCTTTTTTTTTGTTTGTTTGTTTGTTTGTTTCTGCGAAATAAAATAGGTAAAAGACAAAAACACAGTTTTGACTTGTATTAGATGGAGAGCGGATGTAAACAGACTCCCAACAACAATCGAACACAAGGAAATAGTTCGCGTAAAAAGAATCCGGGAACCAACATGGACAGTTCCATCCGGACTGCGGTTAATATTAATATGAATGAATTAATATTAATAATAGACTGGGAATGTCCTTTCTAAATCGCCGTCGTCGAGTTTTGTGGCGAAAGAACGGAAAAATACGTCTCTCTAAAAAAACGAGTTCCTAAAGGCCGTGCTGTAATTATCTGGCTAGTAAATAGCTTGTTAAACGTTAGATATAGTCTTTAAATACAGCAAGTCCACAATGGTTGAGGTTTTAAACGGTTTGCGTAATAAAAAGTCAGATTTAGTTCTTTTCGTCTACGGAAAAAAAACAAAGATGTTAATTATCTAGAAACCGAAAGAAAAAAAAAAGGTTCCCATTTTTGGCACAAAAAGATCCTCAAAGCATGCATCTACAACCCGACATTGCTTTATTGTTTATTGTTTATTTGTTGTCTTTATTTGGGCATAAAAATCACGTAAGAAGGTCTTTTTAGGCCTCGTTGGATTCAGCGAGAGGGAGGCAGGGCCCGTCGGCTATACCGCCGTCTCGTGGTCGTCCCTCTGGATCATCTGGTGATGCTGTTGGTTTTCCAGATACTCGGCCAGCCGCCAGTCTTCGGCTCTCTCGGCCCGGGATTTCGCCGTGTCACCCTGGACAGAGAGCGCGAGAGTCGGGTTTGACCTTTCGAACGTCTGCGGGGGAAAGAGTAAAAGGTTTGCTCGCACACACACTCACCTGTAGGTCGGTCTTCGTGAGGGAAGCGCCGGCGTCCACCAAGTAACCGCAGATCGTCCTCTGGGACAGCGCCGCTGCTTTGTGTAGCGCCGTCTCGCCTCTAGATTGCGCACACACAAGTTCGACACTCTTACAGCGCAGCATGGCAGCACCATAAATATCGGATCGTTTGCTCGGGAATAGGGATTTTTTGGACGGGGTTGGGAAGGTTACTTCGGAAATGTATTAGATTACATTGATTAGATTCGACGACCCTATTCCAAATGCATTAAATAAATAAATAAACCTTTCAGTGAAAGCAAAGTAACTGATTACATTTGAAGACATTACTTGCATTTGTCCACTAGGTGGCACTTTAAGTTAGCATTCTAAGAAAAAAAAGGTTTTCGAAATCAGATAGTCCTCATGAATGAATGGGGTTTTTACTCACGACACTTTTTCGGCAACGTCCAGAACACTCAGCGGAGCTGGTCAATTAAAATAAATAAATAAATAATAAATAATAAATAAATAAATAAAAAACACACAAAAAGGAAATATGAGTCAGCATTAGTGACAGCCAAGTCATTGCTTTGCCAAATAAATGTCTGTTGTGTTGCTGTACCGTTATCTATGATGTATCTGACCATTTCCTTGTTGCCGTTATCGACAGCGTAGTGCAGCAGAGTGTAACCCAGTG
>JACRUU010000021.1:8153376-8175876 GCA_030449085.1 Kryptopterus vitreolus
TTCCTCCCAGCAAGGAAAGGCCTTTAATCAATTTTCAATTTTGTAGAAGCTAATTTATTTATTTATTTATTTATTTTTTGCACCTCTGGCAGTTTCCTTTGTAAGTGAAATAAACCTTATGAATGGGCCGACAGACAGTTACATTCCGCTGCGCATTTCCGAGTCCAAGTGTACCTTGTGAATCCTTTCCACGTGCAGCCGACACGTCTCCAAATCGCTGTCTGCTTGGATAGTAATGATTCCCAAAGGAATAGCTGAGGAAAGAAGAACGTCTGATGTGCATTGCTTCATAATGACAAAGAAAAATACCACCGTCTACTCTGTTACTCTGTTAAAAACTTATTCATTCAAGCTTCGTGTGTGTGTGTGTGTGTGTGTGTGTGTGTGTGTGTGTGTGTGTGTGTGTGTGTGTGTGTGTGTGTGTGTGTGTGTGTGTGTGTGTATGTATATATATATATATATATATATATATATATATATTACTATATATATATATATATATATATATTATACAGTCCAGTCCATTGAGTACAGTCAATCTTTTTAACAGTGTAGACAAATATATATTAAAGAAATGTTAATTATTTATTATTTAGTTAATTCATTTAGTTAATTATTTAAATATATATTGTTAAAAAATTGTTGTGCATATATACATAAGCTTGTCTTGAGCTGACGGAACTGTTATCTGGTCTAAAAGTACTTTAAAGGAATTCTTGTCAAGTTTTGAATACATTGTATACAGTATTGAATATATATACATATATATATACTATATATATATATATATATATAGAGAGAGAGAGAGAGAGAGAGAGAGTAGTGAAATGTAGACAGTGTAGACAAATATATTAAACAAATGTTTAATATATGTATGATGCGTTATTATGCGTATTAGGTGCTATTTAGCATAATATATCGTTAAAAATTTTCGTGAAGGATTTCGGTGGACTTTATTTTTGATAGATAGACAGACAGACAGACAGACAGACAGACAGACAGACAGACAGACAGAAAAAAAAAAAGATTAAAATGTATCACTTACAGGCTTTTTTGAGCTGATCTTTGTCATAGTGTAAAGCCTCATAGTCATGCATGCTGATTCGGCTCACTTGGATATGCAGCTTCTCAGAGATGGGCTGCTGACTAACAACACACACACACACACACACACACACACACACACACAATTAATTTCTTACTATCAGTTGAAACACTTATACAATATCGCAATTGATATTGTGTACATTAGTGATATATAAAACACTCCACTGAAAGAGCACTTCAACAACCGTTTCAGAGGTGACGTATGAAAGTCCATTTGAAGGAAGCTAGCAGGAATGTCGAAAATGCCTCTCTGCTTTCCTCCTTCGACAATTGAAATATATAAAGGAGAACGCTGGTGTTTGTGCGTGACTCACTCGTTGAGCTGTGGGAGGGAGATTCTCCTCTTGGTCTTCTGCAGCATGTTGGCCTGGTTCCTGAGCGCGATGTGGATAACAGATGGAGCCAGTCTGCACGGCTCCCCGTCCACCTGCACAGGAATGGGCTTGAAGGTGGTGAGAGTCGCCTCCTGACACTGGTGTAGCCTTTCGCCGTGGCCTCCTACCTGCAGCGTGGCCTGTCGGCAACACACAGTCTTAACAAGCAAGCCGGGGAGATCCAGTCATTATTGCTTTTTTTTTTTTTTTTTTTTTTTTTTTTGAGCAGTATTACATTACAGTATTATAGTATGTATTATATAATATATTATATATACTATAATATAATATAATATATAAAATATATAATATATATATATATATAATATATAACATATATATATAATATATATATTCATTCATCTTCTACCGCTATATCCGATCTTCTAAAAAACCTATAAATCCGATCTTCCCTCGGGTCACGGGGAGTCTGTGCCTATCTCAGGCGTCTATGGGCATTAAGGCAGGATACACCCTGGATGGAATGCCAAACCCATCGCAGGGCACACACACACACACATTCACACACACTTTCATACCTATCAACCTACCGTGCATGTTTTTGGACCGGGGAGGAAACCGGAGAACCCGGAGAAAAAACCCCCTGAGGCACGGGGAGAACATGCAAACTCCACACACACACACACATGGCCGAGACGGGAATCGAATCCCGGACCCTGGCGGTGTGAGGCGAACGTGCTAACCACTAAGCCACCGTGCCCCTCTAAATAATATATATATATATATATATATATATATATATATATATATATATATATAATATATAATATGCGAAATAGCACATTATACAATTAGGTCGTCATAAATATATTAAACTATATTAAAATAAATATATTGGTTTACCAGAGACGTCATGGTGAATCCGATAACCTCTATGTAGCCATCATCGTGCCTCTGAGGCTCAAAGTCATGGTGGTCACTAGGGTTGCCCCATGGCATTGTACCAGCACAATATCTTAAAAACAAACAATTAACATTTTACAATCCTCATGGTATTGGGTTCAGCATATATATATATATATATATACTATATATATATATATATATATATATATATATATATCATACACGCAAGAAAGGATGTAGAGACGTTACCTTGGAATGTTGAGGAAGAGCAAACACTGCAGCTTCATGTCCTGAACTTTATTAGTGAGGTCCGTGCCATCACACTGCACATGTTCACAAGAAGAAATACAGATGTTTTATTGCCATATTTCATATTGATATATCAGCGTGTAACATTTAAATAGAGAAAATAAATATCTCCAAGGAAAAAATCTGTCCTGATAGTTTTTCTGGGTTGCAGACATGCGGCCTCTAGTGGTGAATCACCAGTAATGCGTGCCGTTTTTGTTTTTTTTCACGAGTGTCACTTTTCATTTCCTTATACATCCTTATTACATTTTCATTATATTTTCCCTCAATATTTATATTAATAAGGGCTGTCAAAGTTATCGTGTTATTTACTTTAACGGCACTAATTTTATTAACGCAGTGTGCATTACTATGCGAGTGATCTGCTCCTACACTCGGCGTTGTGTTGGCGAATGAACGAAACCCGAACAAATAAAGAACAAAAAAAGAACAAATGAATAAAGAAACTTTCGTGCATCCACTCACGCTTCCGAAATTTCCCCCGAATTACGCCTACTAGCTGCGCATTCACAACAGGTACGAGCTCCTCACTATATTAGCGTATATTAGCGTATGGAACCTTACGCAATTCCTAAATCCGTATTACGCAATAAAGCGCATTTTTCTTATGTGAGCACAATGCGCTTCCGTATAACCGAAACGTATCACCAGTTTATATGGAAAAGCAACCGAAACAGAATTCTTAAAGGGGCCACGTCCCATATTTGACACTTAAAACCACCACTAACATTGAAATTAACATGAAATTATTTAATTAACAAGAAATGAATATTGAAAGAACAATAAATAAATATTTATCAACTATTTTATATATTAACACGAGTTAACACATGCGATTAATCACGATTAAATACTTTTAAATCAATTGACAGCCCTAATATTAATATAATTAATATATTCATATTTATTATATTTAGTAAATATTCATGATTCGGTCCTTTATTATAAAGTGCAGCACTATTTTACATGGTGTAATGTTTAATCTTTATCCAGTTGATTAATCGGGTTAACCGGCAAGTAAAATCCACTATTGTTTGATCCGTACTCACCACCAATCGGATGTGCTTGGAGAGATCTTTACCGCTGCCCATCAGGAAATCAGAGAACGCCGTCTGGAAGAAAGATGGTTGAAAAGCAACACGTAGACCTGGAGGCGAATATCTGTAACTCACGATAAACACTCACCCCCGCATAGAACATCTTATTCCGAAGACGGCTGTTGAATTTTTCTGGTTTGGCCTCTACAAAATAAATAAATAAATAAAATGTATAAAAAAATAATAAACCCAAACAGGTTATTTGAGATGATCATGATATGGCTTTTAAAAATGTTTTTTTTTTTTATATATTTATTTGGGAACATAAATATAGGCGTACCTCGGGATTCGTGGAACTCTAAGGTCACATGCGCATCAAATCCCAGGCTGAAGTAGTTGTTAAAGACATCAATGGGAAGCTACATTTATAAAGAGAAAATAGGATTTTTTAATTGATTTATTTTGTTTATTATTATGTCGATTATAATTTGTCATTTTGCCATCAAATGTATAGTTTAACTTTTTTTTGGGCTATTTGCAAACTGGGTTTTTTTTCACCGTTCTTACAGTGTCAGAACAAAAAAATAATATTTATATATATATATATTATGCTTTTCTAATCTTTAAACATAGAGGCACGGTGGCTTTGTGGTTAGCACGTTCGCCTCACACCTCCAGGGTCCGGGTTCGATGCCTGTCTCGGCCATGTGTGTGTGGAGTTTGCATGTTCTCCCCGTGCCTCAGGAGGTTTTTCTCCGGGTTCTCCGGTTTCCTCCCCCGGTCCAAAAACATGCACGGTAGGTTGATTGGCACCTTGGAAAATTGTCCCTGGTGTGTGAATGTGAGTGTGTGTGTGTCCTGCGATGGGTTGGCATTCCATACAGGGTGTATCCTGCATTAATGCCCATAGACGCCTGAGATAGGCACAGACTCCCCGTGACCCGAGGGAAGATCGGATAAAAGCGGTAGAAGATGAATGAATGAATGAATGAATCTTTAAACATGGACAAAATTATAGGGACACCAGCCATATGTGGTTCTTGCCCAAAACCACAAAGCTGGAGGTACACCATTATATAGACATGGGATGGGGATCTCGAGTGACCTCCTATTTAATGCCCTATTGGAACATGATGATGTAATTGCAGGTCATGTTTTATTTATTTATTTATTTATTTTTACACACTTTATTGTGTAAATTCTTTTTCTACGCATATCCCAGCTTGTTTTGTTAGCCCCCTGGTGCACAGTGAGTTAAAGGCCTTGCTCCATGACCCAAGAGTGGCAGCTTGGCGATACCAGGGCTCGAACCCCCGACCTTCCGATCAGTAGCTCAGTGGTCAAGGCATTAGTCTCTCAGAGGTGCCGTATCAGGGGTGATACCGCACCCCTGGAGCGCTGGGGTTAAGAGCCTTGCTCAAGGACCCAAGAGTGGCAACCTGGCGATACCAGGACTCGAACCCCAGACCTTTCCGAGCCGTAGCCTAGCGCCTGAAATCACTGAGCCAGACCCTACCCCAATGCCAAGGCTGTTACGGGTGCACAATCCAATGCATTCCGAGTCCCAAGCCAGAGTCCCAAAACACGGGCGAAAACAAATATGATCCGCCGTGGCGCCCCCTAACGCTAGAGGACGGAATTGCAGGTCGTTTTAAACATACTTAATAGGCTACGTATATCTGAGTCTAGATCCTATTTTCACTCTTGTTTAGAAGAGCAGCCCAAGGTGCCCTTTCGGGCTCCGACCTTGTCCGTCTGGTGTTCGTCTTTCTCGTCTTCGCTGGCGTCTGGATTGGGCTCGACGCTGAGGTTCCAGCGGTCCAGCTGCACAATGTTGCCGTCCTCCACATGAGACAGGATCTTCGACACCGGCTCGTCCGTGTAGCCCTGAACATATCGCACAGATCAAACAACAAACGGAGCTTTTAGCAAAAAGCAGGAGGACGTTTTTAACCACGCGACCACGACGACAAACTCGGCAGACGCCGCCTGTGTGATTAACATAATCCATTTTGACTGATTGATGAAATCAACAAATAGACCTCGGGGAAGCCTCCAGCACCAGGTCTAGTCCTTCTGTTACTGATTAGTATGCCAGAAATATCCTCGTAATAGATTTCAAACAGGAGGTTATTGAAGGAAGAAACAATTCCAGACTTTTTGACCTTGCTTTAACCTTCTTGACTGTATTTCGGTGTACGCATTCTTGGATGTCTGCGTGGACAGATGGACAGACAGAGGCGTAAAAACACACCGTATGAACAATCCAAGCAAACCTGGCACATGCAGTAACCTACGCTAGCCGCGGCAAGCCAGATCATTACAGGACGGTATTAGAGCGTCGTATTTTGCTTACCCCTCCCCAGTTGAGCGTTCTGGCCAGGTCGTTTCCCGTGCCGAGTGGGAGGACGGCAACAGCAGGCTGAGGGTTCAATTGCAGCTCGTCCAGCACCGACAGGATCCAGCCAACCTGCGTATACAAAGTGTGCTCAAGTTTGTTTAATCATATATACGGAATGTGTATAACAGCGTTATTTAGATTATCTCGGATAACGTATATCATTTTATCGCCCGGTCAAAAAAAGGTTTGGAATGTACACAAAACTGACAAACGACACTGACCGTTCCGTCTCCCCCGCATACCAGGATGCGCAGATTGGGCACTTTACGATACATTTCCAGCCTTGGGAAGAGAAAGAAAATTGCAATTGCAAAGAAAAATGTAATCTCTATTTAAAACCTCGGGACTGAAAAGACAAGACATTTTCGGGGACTTACCCTTCTCTCGGACCTCCCTGAGTTAGATCAAATACTTGTCTGGGGTTTAAGTACCACAAAAAAGACCGAATAATTTTTGTTCCCTAAAAAAAAAAGAAAAAAAAAAGTTGTATTTGTTAAAATTCCACGTTTATCACGTTTAAGCCATAAACAAGCCGGTTTATAGTCACCTGATTCCCTCCGCTCTTCGGATTCACAAAAACGAGCAGCGGCTTCATGAGCTGAGATGGAATCGGCTTGACTACGAAGTGTTTCCATTTGCCGTCCTGGCACGGGGATTAAAAGTGTAAAAAATAAATAAATAAATAGATGTAATGGCTGGTTTTATTCGCTTCGTGGTAGACGAAACGTCGTGAAAATGAAAGGCTTACCTCGGTGCCTTTCTTGCTGGCTTTGCTTTTCAGGGATGTCTTTTTCCTCCTTTTGCTAGACTTAAGGGAAGCCTGGAAACAGAAAGTTCACAATAGAATATAATAGCCTTTATTTGTCACATATACATTACAGAACATTGAAATTCTTTCTTCGCATATCCCAGCTTGTTGTTTGGTAGCTGGGGTCAGAGCCATGATACGGCGCCCCTGGAGCACAGAGGGTTAAGGGTCTTGCTCAAGGACCCAATGGTGGCATCTTGGCCATACCGGGAATCAAACCCGGATTTTCCGATCAGCAGCCCAGCGCCTTAGACCACTGAGCCACACCCCCTCCTCAATGTCAGCGATCGTCATCGTAGGTGCATTTGGGATTTGCGTGGAGGACACGTATGAGTCTGTACGAGTCTTAAAGCAAGGCCTCACAATCAAAAATCGAAATATAGGAACGTATATATAGGAATGTAAATATTTATATATTTCCTTTATTTGGTTCTTGTACAGTTTTTTTGTCATTTTGTATAGAATCCTTTTTTCCCCACTTCCAATCTTTTTCTCTGAGTAATCTCTGAGTATCGCAATCAGTTTTTGATCTGTGGATTCTTTTTTTTCACTTAGTTTTTCTTTTTTTTCCGTTTTTTTCCTCCTGACACGGATTTGTATGTTTTGTTAAAAAAAAAAATTGTTTTTTTTTTTATGTTTCAGAAAACAAAGTAAATTGAACAGAAAACATGGAATGAAAATCACACAAGGCAAAATAAAAATAAATAAATACATAAAAACAAGGAAGTGTAGAAGATCAGCGTATTACATCTAATAGAACTTAAAAACCTAAATTATTACTCATATATAAAATATATATAAATATAAATATAAAAAACGATATATATATATATATATATAATATAGATAGAGATAGATAGATAGATAGATAGATAGATAGATAGATAGATAGATAGATAGATATAGATAGATAGATAGCTGGGCTACTGATCGGAAGGTCGGGGGTTCAAGCCCTAGTATCTCCAAGCTGCCATTCTTGGGTCCTTGAGCAAGGCCCTTAATCCTCTGTGCTCAAGAGGGCGCTGTATCACAGCTGACCCTGTGCTTCCAAAAAAAAACACAAGCTGGTATATGTGAAGAACGAATTTCACTGTGATGTATATGTGACAAATAAAGTCTATTCATGATTATAAATGAAAATATATAATATTTGCTGGAGGAAAAAAAATACCAATAAAGAGAAATATAAAATAGCGAAAGGCTTTTCGGGGTGACGTTTGCGCACCTGCTGCCTGCGTACTCGGATGATCCAGGTAGGCGGGACTATAACAGCAGCATGCGCTCCGAGAGTGCAGGTCTCTTCTATGTGCTGTAGCATGAAGCAGGTCACCTTATTGTGGTACTGCAACACATAAAAACCCACTCGTTCAGCGTTTCTGTATTCGCCAAGTCCCGGATACTATAGGAATAAACTGGTGTGTTTACCGCTTGCTTGCACCAAGAGCAGCTGATGGCGACTATGTCTTTGTTGTGGAAGAACTTCGGCTGGAAGCCCTGAGGAATAAACAGCGTTACTTTGGAAATGTAATAGGTTACAGGTGTACAAAATGTAATAAGTAATGTAACTTTATAAGACTTTATAAAAGTACACTTTTTGATTACTCTCATTTGTCCACTAGGTGGCACTTTAAGTTAACGTTCAATGTAAAAAAAAATTTTTTTTTTCTTTTCTTTCTTTAACTCTTTCCTAAGTCATTTAATTACACATTTATTTCCCAGTAACTGTAACAAATTACCGTTACGTGAATTCGATTGCGTAACGCCGTTACATGCAAGTCGTTACCCCCTGGGAATAAAGTAGTGTTTTCAATATACGCAGACCGACATAATGTGACATGACACTACATGAGGTCGGATTCGTTCATCACAGACCTTTCCGCATTGTCTGCACTTCCCGTCCTGTCGCCTCCTGTGGACCCAGTGATGCCTTACGGTACACGGCTGAGCAAACACACATGACATATAGACGTTAGGAAGATATTAGACAGTCGCAGGAGGCTATTAAGTGTCATTATCAGCAGCCTGTCTGTCATTCGACTTCATGAACAGGTCATAAGTGATGACGCAACGGCAATATAAGAGCCCATGCGTTGTATTTTTCTAGGCTTTTTCAACAGTAAAACTTGTTTATATGTTGTCATTTAGTTGTCATTTGAAACTGCACAACAACAACAACAACATGTGTATTGTAGGTTCACACATTCAAACAAGTACATATGTTTTATACGTCCTTTTTTTTTCCAAAGATGAAAGAAACGTTTTGTCTAACTAGGCTGTCGTAGGGTTCATGTTTCCACACTGAATTTTGGTGGGGAAAAAGAACAAAGAAAAAAATAAACAGAAGAAATAAACAAACGCTATCAAAACTGGTCCTTCCGTAGAGGATGTTAGGATTTTCTTACCTCGCGCACATTTCTCGTCCCGGGATCCCGGAATGACGGCTTACACTTGAAGTTAATCTGCACGCAGGAGGCGTAAAAAAAAAGTTATAATTTTTAAAAAGCACGCTAAATAAATACGCGATATAAATATCGAGCGTAATGTAATTGCAAAATCAGAACCCGTTCACCTTCTCGAGCTGCTCCATGCATGTTGTATGGACGGCTATTTTGCAAGCAGCACATTTATAGCGAGGCAGCGATTTTTGCTGTGGGTCAGAAAAAAAAACGTATGGTTATAATATTATTAATATAATTAATAGGATCTCAGTCGTGTGCTTACGCAGAGGCGACAGCAGTAGATGCTTCAGCTATTGTATTTACTGAATTCATTTCTAATCGAATATGTTTTGCATTTGTGTGTGTGTTGTTTTACATAAATGACCGAACAAACAATATGAGCAATACACACACACACACACACACAAAAAAAAAAGGAAGTGCAATAGAGGAAAAGCAGCATATGTGCTCTGCGGAAAGCTCACCAGTGACTTGGCAAAGCAGAAAAGCTCTCCGACGTAGCAGAAATCTCCAGAAAGGCTGGTCTCGAACCAGACATGTTGTCCGAACTGAGCGTTCTCCTGCAGAGCACAGCAGAGCCAATACTCAAACCTGGGTGAATTTGTAATTGGCGTTCCATATCGAAATACTGGGAACATTTTCACCTCCATAAAACCATCTCCAATATCATATGATAAAGCTGGCTTGCATTAGATGGAATACAAGGTGTGTGGTGCTTATTAGTGCAGTGCTTATTAGCAAAATGGGAATGTATGATCCTTATTAGAACTGTCAGCTCCGTAGATCCGTCATTATTATCCTCATGGAGTAAATGGCACTCACGGTCCAGTCGACGGTCTGGGAAATCTCTTGGTTAGGTTCGCACTTGGTCGCCAACAACGTACTGGATTGGTTGGTTTGGTTCTGAACGCCAGACTTGGCAATAGCTTTCCTGAAACAACACCAATGCACACATCAACATGGGTTTTATATATATATATATATATATATATATATATATATATATATATATATATAGCATTAATTCCTACGTAGGAAAAGCTACGTGTACACATATAGCATATATTGTATTCTGTGAAAGCGAATAGAAAATAAAGACCAATCAGAATAGTCGTGTGTTATAGAGATATTCAGTTCTTTCATGTTGTGTTTTTATTCATTTTAATATCCGGATTATTTATACTATTATTTAATAATAGTTTTTGGAAAAACATACAAATATCGGTCAAGAGCTATAAAATGATATATAATATTGTATAATAGGTTCTATTAAACATTACAATTGATTGGCAACATCAACAAAAGACCTCATCACCTGTCAGTCAAGTGCTTTTATTTGGCATAGATGTACCTAAACTGGAATGTACAGTATACCTATTACATTACTTATGCTATAACGTCTCATTTCAAGGTTAGAAGTCAGAACCCGGAAATGTTCGCTAATTATCAACTTAGTGCATTTCATAAAATCCGGTGTTTGATTTGATGTTCTGTGCTGAAAAAGTCAATAAAAGGAAATGTCAATAATAGTTAAGAATTCATTAGCAAGTTATTTATTAATCGCTATAATACTAAACTATTATTGTTAAGAAACGCCTGCTTGATTGCTACTAATTTCCATGTTCAGGACCACAGATGTTATATAAAAGCTGGATGCCAGATTCCTGCAGTTCCAGCACTGTTTTGCTGGTGAGGGCAAATTTCCAGATTCACACTTAAAAGAAAATTGACACTTAAAAAAAAATAACAACAAAAAAAAAACAAGAAAACAATAAATGACTAATTCAAATTAATATTTTCAAAAAAATTTAAAAAAAAATATATATATATAATATATATATATATATATATAATATATGAATAGTAATTTTAATCACGATATTGAATATTTTCATCTTAGTAAAAAAAAAAAAAAAAAAAAAAAAAAATAATTTAAAAAAACATTCAGGTGATTATTTTTCATCTTAGTCATTCAGGTGAATTTTGTATATATATATATATATATATATATATATATATATATATATATATATAGCTGTCAATAGATTAAAATATTTAATCACGATTAATAATTGATTTGAACTCGTGATTAATCTGTAACAGATGTTATAATTATATGAATTTCGCTCAAAATCTCTCCCTTTACTAAAATGATTGATTATTTCATATTTATTTTAACCTGGAAATGATTATTTTATTATGAACGATTATTCTTCTTGTTTCATTCATTCATTTCTGGTTAATTTCAATGTTAGCGGTTTGTTTTAATTGTTAAATATTGTACGTGGCTCCTTTAAGAATTGTGTTCCGGTTGCTGCCCATATAAACTGGTTTAGGTTACATGCGGTGTTCTTTTTTTGGTCTTTATGAATGGGCTTTATCGGGGCCGATATATATATATATATATATATATATATATATATATATATATATATATATATATATATATATATATATATATATACACACAGTGGGGTCCTCGGGTTACGACGTTGATTCGTCCTTAAGACGCGTCGTAACCCAATTTTCTGCATAAGTCGGAACATAGAAAATAAACGACGACGCTGTCTTCTTGGCCCTACAACCACCAACAAAGCGTATTCTTCCGTTGTGCGCCCGAAACTAGTTCGCCTTTGTTTACGTCGCTTACGATGCTAAACCGCCGCGTAGTATTTTTTTTTATATTTTTATGGGGGGCGCATTCGTAACCACGAAACAGCGTAAGTTGAAAAACCGGCGTAACCCAAGGACTCCCTGTATATATATATATATATATATATATATATATATATATATATATATATATATATATATATATATATATATATATATATATATATATACTCTGTACTCTCTATATACACTCTGATTACAAAAATGGTTGTAGTTTGTTCCACTCAGGCAGGAATCACATCTTATAGTGACGTCTATCTAGTCATTAATCATCTTGACATTAGAAAGAACGCTTTTCCAGGAATAGCTTTCTCTATTCATTCGCCGGGTGCACCTCAGGGACCGTCTTCTATTTTTTATTTATTTTTAAAAATTTTAATACTCTTATCGGAAAAATCTTGCCTGCATTGCACATCCCAAGTCGTTTATTCTGACTGTCATTTGTAAGACTCGCACACACATCATTTCATAGTTCATAGCCGCTGTGTTTGCCAGACGAAAGGTGCGGAAAGGTCTGTGTCGTTTCACCCACACCTCAACATGACAAACTCATCTCAAACATAAAAAAAAGCACCAGACACGATTCTGCTAGCGCTGGGAAATAACCGAGCTCTAGCGCGCTAAACACCTCGTAATCTTTCGTTCGTTTTTTCCGTCTTGAACTAGGTCAGGGCTGTTCTGACCGAATCGCGTTGTAGAGACAAATACAGTATTGCGAATGTGTGCGGGAAATCCGTATCCCTGTAAACCACGCATTATTAGCATTACAAAGAGGCACGTGTGGCACGTGCGTTAGCGAATGGTCGGTATGGAGCCTAATTGGGTAACAGATTTTCACATTGCGCACGAAGTAATCTTTATTCAATGGTGCCAATTAAAGCAGCACAAGGTCCGGGGGACTGTGTTCCAGGTCATTAGCAAATCTAAAATATACAAATGAAGCCTGTGATTCACTGTTAGCTTCATACTGGCTAAAAATGCTATATTCATGGCTTCTGTTCCATGAGGGGTTTTGAAGAGGTGAGGCTAAAGTATATATATATATATATATATATATATATATATATATATATATTATATATATATATATATATATATATATATATATATATATATATATATATATATATATCGTATATATATATATTTGTTTCCTGTTATTGCAAGACCGTGCTTTCGGTGTAACCTTTGTGTGGCGTCCCTGCTGTGTGAATCAGTGACTCTTAGCAACCTGAGGGTGGTTAACCTACAGGCTGATCAGTGGGGCTGATAAGTAACGATGCTACGCTGTAGTACCAGTGCCGCTAATGAGCTAGCGCCATGGAGCTCGGCTCCACAGGACAGAGAATTAGAAGGTCAGAGAGAGAGAGAGAGAGAGAGAGAGAAAGAGAGAAACACCTTCAGATGACATGAAGTTTAAATGTTAGCATTCCTGGCTATTGAATACATTGTTTTTTTGTGTTTGTTTTCTTCAGCAATGTTTACTTTTTGCAGTGTAGTAGTCCAGTATATTCATTCATTCATTCATCTTCTACCGCTTTATCCGATTCCTCGGGTCACGGGGAGCCTGTGCCTATCTCAGGCGTCTATGGGCATTAAGGCAGGATACACCCTGGATGGAATGCCAAAACCCATCGCAGGGCACACACCACACACACACACACACACACACACACACACACACACACACACATTCACGCACACATTCATACACCTAGGGAGAGAATTTTCAATTTTCCAAGGTGCCAATCAACCTACCGTGCATGTTTTTGGACCGGGGGAAGGAGGAAACCGGAGAACCCGGAGAAAAACCCCCTGAGGCACAGGGAGAACATGCAAACTCCACACACACATTCCCGAGACGGGAATCGAACCCGGATCCTGGCGGTGTGAGGCGAACGTGCTAACCACTAAGCCACCGTGCCCCCTTAGTCCAGTCCCTTAGTTTTGCCAATTTTATTGTGTATACATGTAATTACATTTTGTATTTAACAATACTAAGTATCTCCAGATTGACGTGCGTGTACGCATGACAGACCAAATCATTTAGAAGGAAGATAAAAAAAAAATGTTACATACGAGAGGAAGCCACTCCACGACTCTAGTGAAGGATCGTAATGGGCTCCCGTTAAAGGACTATAAGCAGTGTGTGTCTTCCAGCATGTGGAATTCCTGCGATTAGGCAGTGGTTGACCTCTTCCTGGCCAAGGGCTACCAGCCTTGGAGATGGTCGAGACCCGTCTGCATCGCCTTCTTTGGCAAAGGCGCCCTTGTGGGCCGCCTTCGGCGTTGCCGAGGTACGAGGAGTTTCTCCTGAGGCATCGTGGCACGCGGATTAGCGCATGGGCATGGGCTCGCTCGACCACCACGCTCAGAGGTAGGCAGTTACTCTGGGACAAAACGGAGGAATTTCTAAACCCCTGCTCTGGGACGGTTGCCTCCGTTAGATGCCCCTCAGATGGCGATGAGTACTGGTCATTGTCCGAGTCGGTAAAAGAGTTTGAACTCTCACTGTCCTCGCTGTCTCCTTCTGAAATCAGTGGGTCCGAGAAGACGTAGGACATGTTCCCTTTCAACTCCACCTGCCCCACTGCTTGGTCCCGGACTTCCTCTCCCTCCTCCGTCATTTGGATGAGGCTGGCAAGGAGCATGGAGGGCCCCAGAAGGTGCGTGTCGATGTTGCGCAACTTGCTCGCCTTTTTGCGGCGGACGGCAAACCGCGGATTTGCACCCGGAGTGGTGGTGCTCGAACGGCGCCTCGAAGTCCCCGTTTTAATCGCTCGGCTGCTTGCGGTATAAGGCAGCGACTGCAGGGACTGGAGGGACTGAAGCTGGACACTGGATCTCCGACGCTGGGCCAGCGTAGCCGACGCGAAACCCGCGCTCGAACGCCTGCGAGCCCGGCTCGCCGGGACGGCGACGCTGGGTCTCCTTGACCGGCATGCCTCCGACCCTTCGCCTCCCGGCCTAGCGAAAACGCCCTCCTTCCTCTTAAAGTGGCGTCGAAAGAACACGTCCATGGAGGCTTGTTTTTTTTCCCCTTTACTGTTGGCGTAAAATTGTCAGTATGAATTACCGATTGCCAGACGCGCCGAAGCCTTGAACAGTCAACCTGCTCCGAGCAGGACCCTGACATTATGCTTATCTAATTTAACCCTAATTTAATTCCAGCCCTTAATATAATATTAACTGCCTGGCATTTTGCACGCCTTGCCGCATGCAATTTTTATAGACTCCCCAAAGCTAACACAGATATCTGCTCTATAATTCCTGCTCTAACACTAGCTCGAGTAAACCGTGCCTGAGAGGTTAGCGTAGCCTCATGCAGCAACGCTGTGCTACTTGGTGTTGTAACGTCATTAACGAGGGCCACTTGATAACACTAAAGCTGTTTAATGCTTGAAAAAAGGGTTGTCTTTGAATCTCGTTCCAAAAAGCATCTTCGGGAATAACGTGACAAAACGAACAAACGTCCCACGAAAAAACACTGTATAGCGTATATACTGAATAGAGGAGTCAAAAAGAATGAACGACTCGTAGAGTCGCGAGTTAATGAGATGACTCATTCTTTTGAGTCGCGGTAAAAAGACTCGTTCAGAGCGAACGAGTCGTTCACGGACGTCCCATCGATACTAATTACAGCCCGTTGCCTGTGTCGATTAAAGGTTATTAAAAGTTATTAAAGTTTGTAGACATTACAGCCAGTCCAAACACTGGTATCGGTTGCAGGGATGCAGTTACTAGCCATAAATATTGACTGCTGGGAGATCCTATAAACGGCAACGGCAAATTTTCCAAATTGACAAGAAACTGCAGGTGGAATGAACATTTGATTGCATTAAATAAGTTTGAAACAGCCATAAGCATCCAAATTATTAATCTCTATCCCTAGGGTAAAAAAAAAAATATATATATATATATATATATATTTTTTTTTTTAATATATGAAATATAATATATATATATCATATATATTTTGTATATTTAAAAAAGAAAAAATATTTTTTTTACAATACAGTACATTAAAGGTCTCCTCTATATAACAAATCCTGTGCTAGACAACAGATTCAGTAGATCTAAGGCAATGTACAGTACACAGAAGCAATTTATGGATACAGGATGGATAAGAGCATCCTGTTGCTCGCAAAACTTTTTCTACGAAGGACACTAATTAAGCCGACATCAATTATTAATCGATGCACCTACATTACTCCAATCTATAAACAATTTCAAGTTCAATATACTTTTATATATATATTTATATATGTATATATTCAATTACGGAACTTCAATAGCCACACTTAACTTCCTTCATATAATCTTTCCTAAGATTAATTCCGCTGTGAAATATGAAGAGGGCAATGTAATAGCATACGACCTGGCACTGATTTTCGCAGCTCTCCTCGGGGCAGTTCAGACACACAATGGACTGGCAAAAAAAAAAAGAAGGGGAAATTAGAAGAGAGGAGAAAGGCGATCAGGTGAAGGAGGAGAGGAGGTCCTACAGGAGACAGCCACAAAACCCCCGGCTCATCGATTGGCTCGGAAGGAGCCGGCAGGAGTGCATCAGAGGCTAAGCCTGTGGTTTAAAATAATCACTGATTACCAGATTCAGACACACACTGCGCTTGTGTGCATCACCCCCCCCCCCCCCCCCCCCCCCCATAACACACACACACACACACACACATGCCCTAGTAACAGCTTCCAGTGACAACCCCCAGACCACTAGGCATTTTCCACAGGAAAC
Source organism: Kryptopterus vitreolus (assembly GCA_030449085.1). NCBI lineage: Eukaryota > Metazoa > Chordata > Actinopteri > Siluriformes > Siluridae > Kryptopterus > Kryptopterus vitreolus. The sequence goes on from JACRUU010000021.1 coordinate 8,170,162, forward strand.
CTGTATCCATGCATCCCCAGGACAACTTATCTATAGCCCAGAGGAGAAGATTCTCTCAGGATGGACAGAAGATTTTTCCTGGGGCAGATTTACGAAAGTCAATTAACCACTGGAACTAACATTAACAAACTCTCTGATGCTTTTAAATAAAACCAATATTGATACCACCAATGAAACCCACAACAACCGGTCCGTAAGTTCGCCAGCCCGACGTACAGATCTTGCCATTGTGTCGACTCTTCAGCAGACGCATAAAAAGACACCAACACAATGGCGTTCATTTCCACTTCAAGGGCCCTGTCCGCTCTTGAATTATGGATCGGTGTGTGGATTGTTGTGTGTATGAACCAACGCCGAAAAGGACGCGTGCTAATTTAACATCACAGGATCGCGCCGGATCGACCGTTTAGCATACGGCGTGTCAATACCGTCCACTTCTTCAGGCGTGAACGCTTAAGATCGAACCGCCCCCAAAACAGTACTCTGGATGTTCCCCTGGAAGTGAGGTCCGGAAAGCTGTTCTAGCTTATGTCTCTCGACGAAACGTAACTTTGTGCCCACAAGGATGAACCAATCAGGAATCTCTGGCTCACGCCGCCATGTTCTTGCGGAAGACTGGTCAAATTCCCCGGCAGGGCGCTACTCGGCCGCTGGCGGTGTCGGACACGCCAGCATGCTCTCAGTGCCGCTCCCAAGCCCCGTTAAAATTAATGGACTGCATCAGGCGGGGCATCTGGCCTTAAAATCCCGTGCCAAGACAAATACGCAGGCTAGCGATTTTGCCGTAGCGACCCGTAACGAGAGCAGCTGGAGGCGAACAACAACAACTAAATTCATTACACTCACCTGTTGCCCATCGCTCTACTTTGCCTCTATTTATTGTTTATCGTTTATATTGTTATTGTTCACCATTGTTCACCAATATCTTGTCTTTGTATGTGTCTCTATTGTGTTTACATTTATGCCATTTGCCAGACATTCTTATCCAAAGCGACTTACAACTGAGCCATTGAGGGATAAGGGCCTTGCTCAAGGGCCCATTAGTTGCAGTGGTGATGGTGGTGGGCACGTTCGAATGGCACGTTCAGCACAGCCTGGTCTTCTGACGGATTTCTGAAATTACAGGGTGTCTGCCTGCATCACGCTGCCGGTGACAGTCGCACCCACACCATAAGGTTTTGATGAGCGTTAAAGTACCCAATTTGTAGCGAGGGCGGTCCGATTCCTACCTTTTAGAAGGGTGCATACAGATGGCCTTATTTACTCTGACGGTTATTGGTTTCAGGATCCTCCTCTATCTGGATGGCCAATCTCTTTGCATTTAATCGCTGGGGCACGGCGGAAAGCAGGTGATAGATTGTGGTGAATCTCCTCCTCAACTGGCCTCAATAAGAACAATTTGTCTTTTGGGTCATGGTAAATGCGTGCTCCATGGAAAATAATGCGTGTTTGGTGTTCTCCTGGAGATCTGAAGATCTTTAGCCCTGGAACAGTCGTTCTGGTAGACTCAGTTATTCCACTGTTATTTATTGGTTATTTTTCCTCCTCCGGCAGATCTACCGTCCCAGATGGACAGCACGATCCTGCACAAGCCCAGCGTCAACGTTTGTTAGAACATTGGACTGAAATGCTGAACAAAAACGGTGATTCAGTTTTTGAGCATTGTGTCATAAATAGGTGGTTCGGATTGCACATGTGCATAAGTTGTTATAGAGACCATCCTGGGCAAAAAACAATAAAAGAGACGCGTCACTTTTCTAAAAGGGATACCAAATATATTCCAGAGCATTAATTTAATACTTGTATAAATCGCCCGGGCACCATTGTCCGCTCTCAAAGCCACGATTGTGGGTGCCTGCTGTCTGTCAGGAGTCTTCAGCCTAATCTCCAACATCTGGATCATATACTTATGACTAGCCTGTAAATGTATATACATATATACTGGTATATTCCATTCCAATATATTGGTATATTCCATTCCGATAAGGCCATATATTCCATATTCCATATGCCGATATATATATATATATATATATATATATATATATATATATATATATACTGTATATATATATATATATATATATATATATAATATATAACAAGCTAGACCCAATCCAGAGAGGATAGGACATCAATGTCAATGAGTAAACAGGTTTTCTTGCCTTATTGGTATATGGAAGGGCAATATACATTTACATGATAGTCATATGTATATGTATATCCAGATGTAGGAGATTAGGCTGAAGACTCCTGACAGAAGCAGGCACCCAGAATAATGGTGCCCCGGCTGATTTATATAAGAATTGAATTATAAATATATCCCTTTTATAAAAGTGACGCCTCCCTTTTATTGGTTATTGATATATCTAGCTACTTAAACTTAAAAAAAAGAAAAAAAAAAACAGATCATACCACATTAACTGGTACTTTGTGTGCTGTGCGTATTGCGTATCAAATGTTGCTAGGAAACTCTGCGAAGTTTGTTTAAAGAAAGATTGCCTGGGAATTGCGCATGAATGCCTGCTAGGAGGACAGAGCGGAGCCACATTAACCACCACGGCCAAGGACTAGCACGATATATATATATATATATATATATATATATATATATATATATATATATATATATATAATATATATAACCAGTATGTGCATTTTATAAGATTTTATTTATTTATTTTTAATTTATTTTTTTACATTAGAATAAAAGATATATGCTTTATACTTCTCAGCACAGTGAAATTCTTTCTCTGTATAGCCAAATGAAGTCAGATCGCAGGGTCAGGCATGTCGCAGTACCCCCCTGGAGCAAAGAGGGTCCCGAGAGTGACAGCGTAGCGATACCTTCCGAACCCAGATCCTTAACCACCGAATGAATAAAATAAATAAATAAATAAATATTCCAAGGCCTTGAACACCAAAATCCCACCCCCCACCTATCAGCCCAATAGGCGTGACAGTGCATGCACAAGCAATGTGTTAGAAAATCTACATGTAGCACTGTCTCCCTCTTCAGGACACTTTCCATCCTTTCGCCTTACACCTAGCAACAAATGTGCTGCTACAGTCCATACCTTCATGTGCAAATCGACCATATTGTCCGTCAAAAAAAAAACAGTCCCTGTCATTCGGGACGTATGTAAGGAGCAGAATGCAATGCGTCGATGTGCTAATTGCCGGATCTATTTGGTTAAGCTTAATATGCAAATGAGACGGCAACTGTTTAGCTGTTAATAAAGATAGACGGATATCGTTATTCAGGTCCACTGATTCATTTCCCAACAGCCCAACTTCAATCAAACCGCCGGCCTAATTCCTTTGAGTCAGAGCTCAGGAGAGCATCATTTAATGCCCCAGTACTCTCCACATCCACACACACACACACACACACACACACACACACACACACATGTGCGCACACACTCACATATGCACAATCCAATACTGAGACTCTGACCCTGATCTATACATAGCAGGAGTGGAGAGGGAGAGACGGTAAAGATAGCAGCAGAAATGGGTCTCTCCCTCTTCAGGTCCTGACTGGGACCGTTAATACAAGCGTGGACGTATGAACCGCATGACTTGCACGCGCGTGTGTTTAGGAGACCTACTTTAACGAGTCTGGAAATAAGCACTTAAGAGCAATGAATCTATTTGTTTTACAGACTGCTTTCGGGCGATGTGGGTTAGCATCAGGCGGGCGGCCCTGCCCAAAATCACACTCGTGTCACTGTTCCAGTTCGTAGTGGACAAAACTCAGGTGGCTGCGGAGTGGGTGACATTATCGGATTACACAAGCCCTGCGTATACGTATACTAACCAAGCGCCGCGAAACAGCTGCCTCTTTCTTGAAAAGAACAGGTGTATTACGAGCACACACTCACCAATCTCAGCAGGTTGGAGAGCGCTGTGTGAGGGACGAGATGTTTAGGACGGGTTTTTTTTTTCATTTTAAGATCTCACACTTATTTTTTTTTGGCCCATAGAAAAACAAAGGAACCGTGTAGTGAAAGCTGAGTGGCCTAATCGTTAATAAACGTTACATTCTAATTGAATACTAAAGCAGAGTGAGAATCCTCAGTGTTGTATTACTGGACTAAAGCACCCACAGGGTCCTGACTGGTGGGTCTCTAAAGTATCACAGGATAGGCCGGGAATGGGATAGGATAGGATAGGATAGGATGGGACTGGACGGGAAGGGATAGGATGGGATAGAATAGGAAGGGAAGGATGGGATGGGAAAGGATGGGAGAGGATAGGATTGGAAGGGAAGGATGGGATGGGATGGGATGGGAACGGATGGGATAGGATAGGATAGGATAGGATAGGATAGGATAGGATAGGATAGGATAGGATATGATAGGATAGGATCGGAAGGGATGGGATAGCATGGCATGGAATAGAATGGAATGGGATAGGATGGGATAGGATAGGATAGGATACAATAGGAAGGGATGGGATAGCATGGCATGGCATAGAATGGAATGGGATAGGATGGGATAGGATAGGATAGGATAGGATAGGATAGGATAGGAAGGGATGGGATGGGAAAGGATGGGATACGATAGGATAGGAAGGGATGGGATGGGATAAGATAGAATTGGATAGGAAGGAAAGGGAAGGGGGTGGGACGGGATAGGATACGAAGGGATAGGATGGTGTAGGATGGGATGAGATGGGATAATATACGAATGGATGGAATATGATAGGTTGGTATAGGAAGGGATGGGAAAGGATAATATAGGATGGGATGGTATAGGATAGGATAGGAAGGGATAGGATGCGATAGGATAGGAACGGAAGGGAAGGTATGGAATGGAATAGGATAGGATAGGAAGGGATGGGGTGGGAAAGGATGGGATACGATAAGATAGAAAAGGACGGCATAGGAAAGGATAGGAAGGGATGGAATGGGATGGGATAGGAAGGGAAGGGAAGGGGGTGGGACGGGATAGGATAGGAAGGGATAGGTTGGTATAGGATAGGACAGGATAGGATAGGATGGGATGGGATAGGATAGGATAGAATAGGAAGAGAAGGGAAGCGATTAGATAGGATAAGATTGTATAGAATAGTATATATGACATGATATATGATATATATATTATATTATGGAATAACAAAGCATTTATTGCGACAGGACGTTTCCCACACACCAAACCCCGCTCTGCATAATATTACGGTGACCTGCTCTCTGATGTCGCAGCGACGCTTTCAAAGACCAAACACTTGTATTCATCCGCCACACCTTAAAGTCCCGTCCGTGGAAATATCGCCTGGCGTTAAACCGGTCCGCGGCCCAAAAAAAAGGTTGCTGCTATACAATATAGAAAATATACCAGAAATTCATTCCTCATATCAACATAGGGAAACGGAGTCTGTGGACATCATTAACTAGGTCATTTGGTCGCCTTCCTACAAACCGTCAATCCGTCGGTTTCTCTCGTGACAGTGTGGGTTATGGTTATGACTCTAACTTGATCTAGGTTAAATAAATGTTAGACACTGGCCGTGTCATTCGAAACCAATTCCAACCTGCAGAACAGCTTGAGGAAAGAATGCAATGGTATTTCTTTCAAACCTTATATCGTTTTTTTAAAGGGTCTGGGCATGTCCTAACAGAGTAGTCAAAGTGATTCCGAATGCCTATGGATAATCCTACGTAACTAGTGAAATACACTATACAACCTCACAGAAACCAAGGGGTCTGGG
>JACRUU010000021.1:8180876-8198376 GCA_030449085.1 Kryptopterus vitreolus
TCTTGGGATGACGGCCCTCTAGAGCAATTACTCACAGTGCTGTGCTGCAGGAGTATGTCTGTAATAAAAAACAACAACAACAACAACAACAACAACAACAAATCTGCTTTGGCTCATCCATTGATAATATTTGGGATTAATCCTAGCTTTCATTTTGCTAAGTACACATGCCAGACGACCTGCCGAACCATTTCAGATAATGTGATTGAATGAGGTTTCTATGCACCAATCCAAACACGCACTCCAATAAGAAGAGGAACGGGCACTTTCCAACCTGGAGAATTGGGATACTAACACACACACACACACACACACACACACACACACACACACACACACACACACCACACACACACACACATATATATATATATATATACACTAATTTGTATCTTGGAGCATAGCAGATAAAAAGCTATCATATCTATCTATCTATCTATCTATCTATCTATCTATCTATCTATCTATCTGTCTATATATATATGTGTGTGTGTGTGTGTGTGTGGTGTGTGTGTGTGTGTGTGTGGTATAAATTTTGGAGCATAGCATAGATAAAAAGCTATATATATATATATATATATATATTATATATATATATGTGTGTGTGTGTGTGTGTGTGTGTGTGTGTGTGTGTGTGTGTGTGTGTGTGTGTCCTTTGGTATACAAATGTCCCTTTACTTTTTGACTTCCCCTCGTATGTATGTATGTGTATATATATATATATATATATATATTTTTTTGCTTTATTTATTTATTTATTTATTTTACATCTACTATGCTCCCAAATATTTGTTAACTGAATTCATTCATTCATTCATTCATTCATCTTCTACCGCTTTATCCGATCTTCCTCGGGTCACGGGGAGCCTGTGCCTATCTCAGGCGTCTATGGGCATTAAGGCAGGATACACCCTGGATGGAATGCCAAACCATCGCAGGGTACACACACACACACACACACACACACACACACACACACACACACACACACTCACATTCATACACTAGGGACAATTTTCCAAGGTGCCAATCAACCTACCGTGCATGTTTTTGGACCGGGGGGAAACCGGAGAACCCGGAGAAAAACCCCCTGAGGCACGGGGAGAACATGCAAACTCCACACACACAATTCCCGAGACGGGAATCGAACCCGGATCCTGGCGGTGTGAGGCGAACGTGCTAACCACTAAGCCACCGTGCCCCTTCACTGAATTAAAAACAACAATAATAATAATGATAATAATTTACTGAGACCTGGAACAGAGCCAACAGCCATCAGCACATTATGCCAAGCTCACACTCCCTCTTAAAGTAAGAACCTGCTGAGCGGATCACCGGAAAAAAAAAAAAACAAATTAGAGGCTGCGACGCACAGATGGCCAAAGTGCTCTCGTTTTCTCTAAACAAAAGGGGTGTGATTTGTTAGAGACAAGCACGGGTCAAATCTAAGAAATGACCGCATGCGCAACACGTGCGAAGCCTTTCTGTGTGAATCCGTTAACGTTCGGCAAGTCCCCGCTTATAGCGTATGGAGTGAAAGAAAAAAGAAGAAGAAGAAGAAGAAGAATGGGAAAGAAAGAACCAGAAGGTGCAGACGCCGGTGAATTGACCGACGCCAGAGCGAGCAGAGACCAAAGAACAGTGCACAAGGCAGAACCTATTATCTCCCATGCAAACCCTTTAATGTCTGCATCAGAGCATGCTTTGAGCTCAGTGTCTGCATGCACAAAGCCTTTTCTGAGCAGATGAATTTAGAGTTATTTGGGCACGTTGGTGTTTGATGTAATAGCCCAGGTGTGGCCCGGATGGCCTTTGTTCCTCCAAACCTACTCTGTTCGCCGCATTCACGCAAAAAAAAACAAAAACGTTCCCAGATTTTGGAGTCAATATCAAATGAATTGACCGGCCAGTTTAGTTCGGAAATAGTGTTGAGTATTTATTTGTAATGGCACAGAGAAAACAAGAAGCTTGCTTTTGCTTCCATAATACTACTAATAATACTGCTAGAGGTGAACTGCTATTTTTGTAAATATGGCCTTTTAATAATAATAATAATAAGAAGAAGAAGAAGCAGCAACATAGTCATCGTTAAAAGCTGCATGTTCCAGGTGATTTATATGATGCTATATATAATCCACAGTAAAAAGGCAGTGTGTTATGAAAGGTCTGGTCAGATAAAGCGAAGAGTGGCGCCTGGACTGCGTCACCTTTATGGGCTTATAATGCAAAATGACACAACAAAGCAAACACTGGCACAATGTCTGGCATTACACAGACGGCCAATATGATTTGGGGCTTTTGATATGGTGTGCATGGTGGTTCACTTGACTGAAATGACAGACATTAGCAGTGCAGCCAGCACACTTTGATGAGCCGCCTGTAACAATAATGCCTGAAGAGAGTTTCCCAACTATATATACATATATATATGTGTGTGTGTGTGTGTGTGTTTAATAATCTAATAATATATATATATATATATATATATATATATATATATATATATATATTATATATATATTCTCTCTCTCTCTCTCTCTCTCTCTCTCTCTCTCTCTCTCTCTATATATATATATATATATATATATATATATATATATATATCATTCATTCATTCATCTTCTAACTATACGCTATATCCGATCTTCCCTCGGGTCACGGGGAGTCTGTGCCTATCTCAGGCGTCTATGGGCATTAAGGCAGGATACACCCTGGATGGAATGCCAACCCATCGCAGGGCACACACACACACACATTCACACACACATTCATACACTAGGGACAATTTTCCAAGGTGCCAATTCAACCTATCATGCATGTTTTTGGACCGGGGGGAAACCGGAGAACCCGGAGAAAAACCCCCTGAGGCACGGGGAGAACATGCAAACTCCACACACACATGGCCGAGACGGGAATCGAACCCGGATCCTGGCGGTGTGAGGCGAACGTGCTAACCACTACGCCACCAACCGTGCCCCCTATATATATATATATATATATATATATATATATATATATATATATATATATATATATATTCTATATATATATATATATAGAGGTATAGAGAGAGAGAGAGAGAGAGAGAGAGAGAGAGAGAGAGAGAGAGAGAGAGATCTGAGAGAGAGAGAGAGAGAGAGAGAGAGAGAGAGAGAGAGCGAGGACGGAGAAGACGGGAGGGAGGGAGGTAGGCAGAGGAGAGCGAGGATTACATTATGATGATCACCTGCCAAATTTTTGTGTCGGTTTCTCATTTTGCTGCCAAAACGAGAAAAAAGTTTTAACAAAATTAACATCTTTAACTTCTTCAGCAGTTTGAGCTCATGTTCTGTTGTCTCGAACCACACGTGATTTTAACACATCAAGTTCAAGGACAAAATGTTGCGCCCGAATACATCCCATTCACTAACACATACCACAATGAAGAGATATTATTATTATAATTATTATTTATTATTATTCAGTTCACTGCTCTGAATATTATAATGTCGTGATGTTATGCCTGAGAGAGATGGATAGATGAGCTGAGCTACAACCACTCATCCACAAGACAGATGGATGGATGGATGGATGGATGGATAGACAGACAGACAGAAAGATAGCTTCTCACTGTAAATAGCTGGTCTGTTTTTTTTTTTTTGTTTTTTTTTTTACAATGCACCTAGTGTCAGGTGATGATGCAAGAACAAATTCACACTTTTAGGAAGAAGAAGAAGAAGAAGAAGAAGAAGAAGAAGAAGAAGAAGAAGAAGAAGCAGGGCAGCCAAAACCCGAACAGGAAACAGGCGTGTGTGATGTGTGCAGGCAAAAAATAGTGTGAAAGGAGTGAGACTTTTGGAAAAGAGATTTGGAAAACGGCAAACTAATCTAAGTACGCGAACCAGCACAGCAACACTTTTGAATTGCATTCGCTATGACAGGGTTGCACCAGGACGTCTTTGGCATTGAACCCTTTCACTTTGTACATTTATGGCATTGTGGCAGAGCGACTTTACTAAAGGTTAAGAGCCTTGCTCAAGGGGCCTAATAGTTGCCGGTGCTGTGTTAACGCACAACCCAACAACCAGAATTCCATTCCGATGTTTGGTCCAAAATCGGTCCTGTTGAGGTGTGAATGTATGAGTGCATTGTGACTTGAAGAATCACGCCTGCCCAAACTGCTAACCGTGACTGATCCAGAAGACGTAGAGAGGGGACCAACACTGACGAGTACCATCTTAACACTTTCCAATCATATCCATACTTGTGTGAATTCATTCATTCATTCATTCATCTTCTACCGCTTTATCCGATCTTCTCTCGTGTCACGGGGAGCCTGTGTCTATCTCAGGCGTCTATGGGCATTAAGGCAGGATACACCCTGGATGGAATGCCAACCCATCACACACACACACACACACACTAGGTGTCCAAGGTGCCACATCAGCATACCGTGCATGTTTTTGGACCGGGAGGAAACCGGAGAACCCGGATAAAAACCCCCCTGAGGCACGGGGAGAACATGCAAACTCCACACACACATGGCCGAGACGGGAATCGAACCCGGATCCTGGAGATGTGAGGCGAACGTGCTAACCACTAAGCCACCGTGCCCCTTACTTGTGTGAATTGCTTTCGATGAACGATTCGTTCGGACAAGCAACAAATTAGTTTTAAGTGTAGCACAGTACTGTTAGAGCTTGGCCTTGCTGGTTACCTTGAGATAAAACAAAAGACAGTCCTAAGACAGTTCACCATAGGAACATATATCCTGATTGGTCCTGTGGGAGAGGATGGGGGGGGGGGCGTATTTTAAACGAGCCTGTAGCACGGCTGGGTAAAATACGAGCGTCGTTAGCGGCAAAGAAACGTAGCGTAGAAGTTCAGAACCCAAGGGAGCCGAGTACCGCCTCGGGCAATCCGTCTTCACAGAACGGTGTGACACATCCGTTTAAGGACCGTCCTTACATGCTTTTGCTTCAGCGCCCAGAGCAACTGTTAAGGACTGCGTGTACTCCCTTATCAAGATGACTGGCTGCTGGACAGTCCCACAGCTCCTTATCTCGCCGTGCTGGAGCTGTAGGAAGGAAAAAATCAATTAAAAAGAAAAGCCTTTCGGCACCAACAGCACGGACTCTTGGAGGCTGTCTGAGAGGCGTCTCAATCAAAAAAGGCACGAGGACCCAGCACTGTCTATCCCTGCTAACGTGTGGGTAAAACTGGGAAAGCTGCACCACAGACAATTTTGTCGGAATGCCCGTCAGTCGTATCGCAGAAGCACGAGCGAGTAATGGGGGGGATAAAAGCATCTTTAAAAGCGGCATCGCTTTCTCAGACGAACCAATCGGATAGCAGGTGGTTAAATTCATTCATTCATCTTCTAACGCTTTATCCGATCTTCCCTCGGGTCACTGGGAGTCTGTGTCTATCTCAGACGTCTATGGGCATTAAGGCAGGATACACCCTGGATGGAATGCCAACCCATCACAGGACACACACACACACATTCATAAACTAGGGACAATTTTCCAAGGTGTCAATCAACCTACCGTGCATGTTTTTGGACCGGGAGGAAACCGGAGGACACGGAGAAAAAACCCCTGAGGCACGGGGAGAACATGCACAAACTCCACACACACATGGGGTGAACCCTGAACCCTGGCGGTGTGAGGCCACTTTTTTCTTTTCTTAGAGTGATTTTTTTTTTTGTTTTTACCCAAATACATGTTTATACTCATGAACCGGGTGTGGACACTGCGCCTCTACAATCTCCGTTTCCTGGCGTTCTCTTGGGATCTGCTTTCCTGACGTACCCTTGTACACAAAACTTTCACACATACGCAATTCTATATCCGACTTGCCTTCTTTTTTCTGACTCATTGTCACGTGACATTTAGTAACTGGTCTTACAGCACACACTGAGGCAATGGTGCTGGATGGATTGGCCTAGTTTGTCCAACCGGATATGCAAGAACATTCAATAATATGTCTCCCTCTACTGGCCAAAATGCTTCATAGCGTTATATTCGTTTTATTCTTTATTATAGTTCTGGATTTGCAAATAAAATGTGACGAATTTTACTGTTCTAAGTATAATTTGTGTGTATAAATCGAGCATCGTGTTTGTTTTAATGTCTCTCCTGTTCAGTTTGAATGAAAAACTGTCCCAGTGAAAAGAAACGGTTATTCATTTTACATTTTTTTTACCAAACTTTCTACATGCTATCATTCACAAGACTCGCTTTTAGAAACAACAAATAATAACTGATATATAATAATCTTAATAATAATAATAATAATAATCGTTTCAGAACATATTTGTGTAGCAAGAATGCAAAAGGCACAATGTTAATAATAATAATAATAATAATAATAATAATAATAATAATAATAATAATAATAATAATAATATACTTACTACTACTACTACTACTACTAATAATAATAATAATACTATTACTACTAATACTACTACTAATAATAATATTACTACTACTACTACTACTACTACTAATGATAATAACAATATTGATACTACTTCTACTACTACTAATAATAATAATACTACTACTACTATTCTACTATACTACTACTACTACTACTAATAATATAATCATAAATCAAATATTTCTACTACTAATAATAACTATAACAATAACAATAACAATATTAATACTACTACGAATAATAACAATATTATTATTATTATTATAATTAATAATAATAATAATAATAATAATAATAATAATAATACTTCTACTACTACTACTGATAATAATAATAACAACAATAATAATAATAATAATAATAATAATAATAATAATAATAACTTACTAACTACTACTACTGATAATAATAATAATAATAATACAATAATAATAATAATAATAATATTTTTAAAAAATTCTAATAATATAGTTTTGGCACTACCACGAATAAACTACAGTTTATTTGTAATAGTCTTATATGTTGTTGTTTTTTTTTTTTGCTACATTAAATTCTATGCAGTAAACTACATAATGTAACAATATGAAGATTTACTTTGACCAACAACTTTTGCAGCTGAAACCCTGCCGTGCTTCTTATAAAACAGATGTTCCGGTTGAAGGTTTTCTATCTGACATTGGGATGCAGTTCATCTCTGAGCAGGTCAATAGGTTTGAGGTGTAGCGACAGAAAAACGGCCGTTCCATTCCATAATAGATAACACTCCGGCCCAGTGTTCACTCTCTAAATAATACTTACAGAGCTCGTACTGATGCTGCTGGTCATAATTGTATCGTGTGTGTGTGTGTGTGTGTATATATATATATATAGTATATATATATATATATATATATATATATATATATATATATATATATATATGTATATATATATATATATATATATATATATGTATATATATATATGTATATGTATGTATGTATATATATATATCCGTATTATTTGCCCTTGTATGCTGCGCAAATATTTCCGTCTTTTTGCTTGCTGCTGCGCAAATATGGTCAGAGACGATTGTTTTTTTATATTTTATATTAGATCAGAGTAGGTTAGAGTCAGTATCTACACTGCAACACAGTCTTAAGGCATTTTCTGATACAATCATGAATTGGAATCAATTGATTCGTGTTCATGGACACAAATTCCCCTCTATCTTTGAGTCACTCAACATGACTGCCTCTGTCTGGCCCCGTCTCCATAACAACGGAGGTTGAGGATTAAAGGTAATGCTGATGATATTGTTTTTCAATATTTTCTTCAAGAATTCGTTGTTTTTTTTTATATAAATTATAGATACCATAGATTATGGCATGACCATTCTATTTTAATATTTATGTAATAAATGTGTTTGTCAGTAATTAACACAGTCTCCTTAATTAAGCAGGAGAATATACAATATTTGCTATATTTTGACTATATATTTAGTATCTTTTCCTGGGAGGAACCACTGACGACAATGGTTTATAATACAATATAAATATATATATAGGGTATTTAAAAGTATAAAGTACTAAATCTAAATTTTAATCACTAAAATATTGGACAAATATACTAAAACATTGGAAAGCACTACAAAAAACAGGGGGGAAAATCTCCTGCATAAACATTGACTACTTGCATTTGAAGATTTTTTAAAAATCAATAACAAGTCAGACGACAAACATAAAGTGTCTGTGTAAACACTTCCTTTCAAAATACATTCCATTGGATTTTACACACAAAAAAGAGAGAAATTTGTGTCCATGAACACAAATTTGAGAAATCAGTAATATTAGACAAATTGTATGGGATTAATCCTCTTTTTGGCTGTTATAATAAACTTCACTCTACTTCACTAAGGATTAAAGATTCGATTTTGGGAGTGTCGATTAGATACGGAGAAAAGAAAAATAACAAACAAATATCTAATGTTCACAAATCGTTGACAATTATATGTAGCAACCAAATCTAATTTTTCAGAACAGATATACGAGTTCTTTTTTATAGCAACAAATGATCTCCTGTTCTAGTCTTTCTAATAAACATTTAGGCCTATCTCACTTACCTTTATATCCCCATGGAAACGTCCCAAACTACTGAATAATAATAATAATAATAATAATAATAATAATAATAATAATTAGACACGGTGGTTTAGTGGTTAGCACGTTCGCCTCACACCTCCAGAGTCCGGGTTCGATTCCTGTCTCGACCATGTGTGTGTGGAGTTTGCATGTTCTCCCCGTGCCTCAGGGGGGTTTTTCTCCAGGTTTCTCTGGGTTCTCCGGTTTCCCCCCTCCGGTCCAAAAACATGCACGGTAGGTTGATTGGCACCTTGGAAAATTGTCCCTAGTGTATGAATGTGTGTGAATGTGTGTGTGTGTGCCCTGCGATGGGTTGGCATTCCATCCAGGAGTGTATCCTGCCTTAATGCCCATAGACACCTGAGATAGGCACAGGCTCCCCGTGACCCGAGGGAAGATTGGATAAAGCGGTAGAAGATGAATGAATGAATGAATGAATGAATAATAATTAGCAGTATTCGGTATTATTCGTGAAGATCTCCAATAGGTTAAACCAGCCGATGTTAATACCTTTTACATTCCTTTTTCTTTGCTTTTCTTTCCCTGTTCTTTTTCCATGTACATAAAGCATAGCATCCAAAAAGCTGCTGCTGATATGATGCTGATACAAATCTGGGATTTGGCCTATGGGTCACTGAATGGTCCTTTACTATTGCTATTCCCTAGGGCTCTAATCAAACCCTAGGGAAGCTCAATTTGGCAAAAACAACCAAGATCCAGATGTTCCAGTAGCAAATATTCTTCAAGTTTATTAGGACAGGCCTGGGTATTTATTTGTGATCACTGAGGAAGACCTTCTGCGTCAGGTCTGTCATACTTCCCATCACTTCACGTATTTAACTCCTTGAAATAAAAACAAAATGCAAATCCTCCTTACATTACAGAATAGAATAGCCTTTATTTATCCCATAGACAATTACAGCACAGTGAAACTCTGGAGTCAGAGCACAGGGTGTTACAGGGCCCCTGGAGCACAGCGGGGGTTAAGGGCCATGCTCAAGGACCCATGGGAGGCAGCTCGGCGAAATCCTCGTTACATTACCTACAAAAAAGTGCAAATATTCTCTATCATGCAAGACAATTCTTCTACTAATTGTGCGGACGATCGTTATTAAGCGCAAACGCGATAACGTGACTATTAAATCGTTATTATGTCATTATTGCTATATTATTACATTGTTTTACACACTATAGGAGTCACGATACTGCGGAATCGAAAAACTAACGATGCTTTGTGGGGGGGAAAACAACAACAGTGGTCTTTTGTAATGTAATGTAATATAAATTTTTTTTTAATAGTTTTATTCTTTATTCTACGTGGTTGCGTAAATGGATTACTGTTATTGTCCTCTGATTTAAGAGTATAAATAGTAAAATAAAATTCTTAGCAAGAGGTTACCACATAGAATAAAACTTTCTGGGGATATTTGGGGTTAATATCTAGATCCTTTCTTTCTTTCTTTTTTTTAGTATTATTTGATATAATACTTTTCCTTGTTTGTGCTAAAGAGAAAATACGGACTGGTGCACCTTTAAGATGATTCTTGAAGTGCTTTAATTGAAAGCGTGTGGATAAAGAACCACCGGGCTCAAACATGTAATGGCGGCGCAGCACACACACACACACACACACACACACTTATTGGTTAACGGAGCAGCCTCCTCTTTTATAACACGGTCCCGGTGGCATGCCCGTACACACACACACATACAATTGCTTCTCCACCGTTGAGTCCAGGAGTACAATACGATCACTGATACACGTGCAAGAGGGAGGACGGGAGGGAGGGAATGAGAGAGGGAGGGGTGTACATGGAAAACGTGGTGTAACTACAAAACAAAGTGAAGGCATTGCATTCAAATCGGGCTTGCGTAAGATTCGATCGTATAACCCAAGGCCTTCATGTCTTTCTGCTTCATCATCTTCTTCCTCCTCTTCCTTCTTCTCCTTCATCGGTTCTCTCGGGCTTGCTCTGGAGCATCGGGGTGTCGAGTTGAACAGAGTTGGTCCTGCCACACTTCTCTCCAGATGAGTTTCGCCGAGTTTACATCCGGGTTTTTTCCCTAGGCAATGGAAGTCGCAGCACCACTGTTCCCTAGGCAAAGTGAAATAAATTCGCCGCACCGTCACAAAAAGTAGTCCTGTTCCGAAAACACCTTTCGCCCCACGGCGACCGCACGGATTCGGGCCGCGCGCGTCTTTCCCACTTGGTTCCAAGCAGCACCGCGCGATTCCGGGCCGAACCGGGTCGATTTCGCCGCTTTCTCGCGCACTTCCCACAGCCCCTTCGTCTCCCTCTTCCTGCGCGCAGTGATCGTTTTTGTGCTGCGGCCGGTGGTGAATGAGATTGAACAAGAGTTCTTGTTTTGTATCTCAGTTTCTGTCTCTCACTGTTTCTTTCTCTTTTTCTTTTTCTTTCTTTTCTTTTTTTTTTTTTTTTCTTTCTTGAAAAAAAAAAAAAAAAAAAAAAACAATATACCAACGCACACAGTAAATCGAAGCAAACAAAAACAAAAATAACAATTCAACACCAATTCGTCCGGATAAATCCCTGATCCCTTTGAGTGATGTGAGGGATCGTTTTGGGAAGGTTGTGTGTGTGTGTGTTGTGTGTGTGTGGTGTGTGTGTGTGTGTGTGTGTGTGTGTGTGTGTGTGTGTGTGTTTTTTTTCCCTCTGCCGAGATCTTTTTTTTTTTTGTTTTGTTTGTAAATATTTCTTGGGGGAATAATAAGCCGTTGGACAGGAGGAGAAAGAAGAAGAGGAAGAAGAAGGGGAGGAAGAGGAGGAGGACTGCTGCTGGAGTGAGGAGTGCTGGGGGTGAGTAAGTGCGAGGAAGAAATAAAAAAAGCAGGAAATTAGGGATTTGCGTGGAAGTTTGATCCCGAATGGTGGACTTTGGTCGCTCGATTTGGTCGCCACTTTTTCGGGGCGCCGCGTCGGAGGTCATTAAAGAGGGGCTTGAAAAAGAAAGAAGGAAGGAAGTGGAGATGGCTGTGTATGTGTGTGTTCTTTTGGTGTGTGTGTGTGTGTGTTTTCTCTCCCTCTCCTTATAATAAAGAGTTGAGTGAGTGCAGTGGATACAGGAGGAGGAGGAGGTGGTGGTGGTGGTGGTGGGGGGGGGACGGAGGGACGCAAAGCCATAGAGAGAGAGAGAGAGGGGGGGGGGGGGTAAAAGAGTTGGGTTAAAAAGGAGCTGAAAATATATGGGGAGGGAAAAACAGAGCTTGTTATTAACCGTGTTGGCGTTATAGCGTTACAGTTATCTCTCGGCTCAACTGGCTAAGTGCTAGCCTTAGCTACATTAGCTCCTCATCTAGACTCCAAGCCCCAGTGCTAGCACGATGCGGTGCGCCCAAGCCCTCACGTCCCCGTCCCCCCACCTCCTCTCCTTCCTCTGTCTCTTTATTTATATATTGACCATCTTTTCCCTTTCCCCAAGTTGCTCATTACGGTCCCCGGACAACCCAGGACGACTTGTTGGCCCTTTAAACTCGTGTTTAGTCTCTCTCGCTAACTTGTCCCGGTCCTCTTCGTGCTTATTTGCTAGCTTGCACCAAGTAACAGGACCGAGCAGATTCACAGTTAGCAAAGAAGAGCAGCGCTTAGCCGCCCCGTCACTCCAAAAGCCTGCCCTGCAAACTTTTTTCTTTTTCTTCTTCCTCTTTTCCTCCCTTCCTCCTTCCCAATCAGGAGAAGTAGATGACTATCCCCCCCTTATCAAGTGCCTTGAGTTGTTGCATCCCGCATCATCATTCCTCCACCACCACCACCCCCCTTCTCTCATCGCTCCTTTCTCCCCCGGGTGCTGGAGAGAGCAGCTCTAGGCCCTCGGTGAACTTCAGCTCTTCCCGTGGCACCTTGCAGGGTCACATAGGCAACAAGGTCTCGGGTCTCATGGTCATCATCGTTTTTCAGGTTTAATAAACATACAGGAGGATGAGAGGAGCGAGAATGGCGAGAGTTATTCCAGGGAAGAGTGAAGTTTTATCGGTCGACCTCGAGAGACGGAAATGAAAAGTTGTCCCCCATAAACAAAACAAAAATCTATGACACCTTTTCGAACGAAACGCAAACGTGAAAATTCCTGTGTCGTGCATTTGAGCAGCTTTAGTGGCGATGGGATTTGAACTCATGCCCTTCTGAAAAAGGGGTCCGGGCATGAGAACTTGGTCATGCTCCGGCTCTTCCTGCGGCACCTTGCAGGGTCACAAATCTCATAGACAAACAAGGTGTCGCGCAGAACATCATCTCCTGTCGCGATGTTTTTTTATTTTTTATGTTGTTATTTTCGTTCAAAAAAAGGAGTATATAGAAGGATGAGAGGAGTGAATATGCGCGCGAGTTATTCCAGTGTGGTCTCGAGGTCAAGAACACACTTTCTACCTCGGACAAAATGATGATGTGGTAGAATATAGAAGAAAAGGGGGTATTTTTAGTCATACAGATGAGTAGTTGGGGGATAAGAGCCCAGCTTGGTGGTGATGGGATTTGAACTCGTGTCTTTCTGAAAAAGAAGGCCGGAATCCCTCCCGCCCCGTCCCTGGTAATACTTCAGCACTCATTGTGGCATTCTGTACATTTGATATCGTGATTTTGTTTGTTTATTTCTTCTTTTAAATGTTCATTTTTTGTTTGTTTCAAGATTCCCTGGAATACGCCTTCCAGCCTTATTGGAAGAGGAATCCAAGAAGGAGGTTTTGAAGTTTTGTGTGTATCGTTCTTTTGTCCACAGGGAGGGAAAGAAAAAAAAACGTCCCACAATCTCTTAAATTCTCTTTTCCTATTTTCGATTCTTCCAAATTCCTGCGCTACACACACTCTGGATTAGCTTTGTGAGGTCGTGACCCGATATGGTTTTCCAACAGTCTCGATCTCATCCCAAAGCCATCATTAGGTCAGGTGACTGTGGAGGCGGGGCCATGTGGGGCACCGCGCCTGTTTACTGTTTGCTACATAATTCCATGATGAAAAGAAAAGGGGGGGGGGGGTAAATGGGAAGGTGTGTCCAAACTTGTGAGGTAGGGAAACGTCAAAACAAAATCATCCTGAGACGCGGTGATGTGCTGAATAAGACCCGAGGGCCTGTGGCGTGTTTGCGACCCTGTAAGGTGCCCTGGGAAGTGCTAAAGTGGTGCACTCCATCTGAACCCGACGTCCCTTTGTTTCCTCCTTCCCTTTTCAGTCGAGTCCAGGAATCGTGGTTTTTGTAGTTATGTGTGGTGTTCTTTTTTTGGTTTGTTTGTTTGTTTGTTTGACCGACCTCAAGATAGAACCTGACACTTCACTGCTATATACCTTCACTAATCTTTTTTCCTTTTTCATTCCTTAAGAGTTTATACAACTTCTTGTTGTCCTGATCTATCTATCTGTCTGTCTCTCTGTCTCTCTATCTGTCTCTCTGTCTGTCTGTTTTCATTAGATAGGTATATAATTTGCATCTATGACATTTCCTCATACAGCCAGGCAGCTTGGGGCTTAAGGGCCTTGCTCTGGAGCCCAGGAAGTGGCAGCTTGGTGTGGTCGGGATTTGAACTCATGACCTCCAGATGCAAAGTCACACCTCCTGTAGTACCTTATTAGTCCTACAAGAGAATTATAAACAGACTGGTGACTGACTTTTTAAAAGTAGGGTTGATATACAAGTGAGGCCCAAAAGTCTGAGGTTTGTTTAGAAAACGCTTGCGTTAAAAATCCTGCGTTCCTCCGCCTTCGTTCTGCGTGCTCCGTGGCGTGAGGTCGGCACGCAGGGTTTTGTCAAAGAAGCATATAAATAGGGTTCCGGAAATATTTCCGAAACTTGTATACGCGACGTTTGGATATTTAACTTTCTTTGTGTGTCTTTGTGTATTTGAAATTTTTTTTGAAAAAAAATTTAAACTGATCATGGAAATGTGGGGAAAAGTAATTAGACAAAGCGAACAGTCGCGGTGATCTTTATTAAAACATGCTAATGGAGTTGGCACTTTTTTTTTTTTGGAAGTACTCACTGAAGATTTTAACGCCGGTTGCGTAGCTGACACGTTTGTTACCGGCGCACTTCCTGTAAGTACTCAGGAATTTATCACTGCTTCTTTTGAAACCCTCTGTAGCCGGGAATAAATCTGCTTCTGTAAAACAAATTCATTTTGTTTATTTGTGTGATTTAAGGAATAAAACAACCGATTGCACCTTTTAGTTGAAGTTTTTGGGACTTCATGGAAGAATGTTCATGTTCGGAGAGTTCCTATTTAATTAAACGAGCGGGAAAGCTATTTCATTTACTTCATTACGTTTCATACCGTAGTAGAGGTTTTTACTGATAGCTATTATGGATCGTACCTGTTGATAAATCTTGTTTACTTTTTTTTTTAATGGAAACTATGAAAGAAACCTCAGTGCTGAATTATAATGCGATAAATAATCAGATGATTAAATATTGAAAAATAAAAAATAAAAACGGACATTTTGACAGAACGTGCCGTCATCGATCTGCCTCTAGAGGCCGCTGTTGTACTGTATAACGACAGCAGACGACCTCTGCCACTCCAGCAACCTGGAAAAAATATCCGTACGGATTTTTGCTGATTAATCGGCATTTATACGCCGGTAATGAGACGGTCGTAGTAACCTGTGTAACGTAGGGTTGAAGTGGACTGTAAAGGTCATTAGTGTAACTCTGGTGATGCAGGACACGAGCCTCCAGTTACGGTTCATATCAACGTTAGAATGAAGTGTGGTGTCAAACTGAGTATTACAAAAACTGTCGCTCTTCTTGGCCTTTCACAAACGCTAGTTTTGTGTTGGAAAGGTTGAGTGGTTTATAATCCCATGTGTTGTATGTATCGTTCTGTGTATTGTATCTCCCAAGTCTAGTATCTGCATGGTGTTTATGTTTTGCATTGTGATTGGCTGATACGTTTACTGCATTCGTTTTTAAGTTCATTTTATCCAACAAGGCTGTTTATAGTTCTTTTACTTTTCGAACTACTTTTAGTACTTTTTCCTTTTTTTTTCTATTACTTTAAGGGCTATTTTTTAGTACTTTTGTTTTTTTTTCTATTACTTTTACTTTTAGGACTATTTTAGTACTTTTAATTTTAGGATTACTTTTAGTACTTTTTTTTTTCTTTTACTTTCAGGACTACTTTTAATACTTTTGTTATTTTACTTTTAGGACTACTTTTAGTACTTTTTTTTCTTTTATTTTTAGTACCATTTTAGTCAACAGTCTACTTTATTATCTAGTAATAACGACTATGAAACGTATTTTGTCGACTTGGTGAACAAATCCAGCCGTCCAGACGGTCACTCTGTGCTTGATCTATCGAAACCTTTTTCTGCGTAATAATAGTAAAATGCCGCTGCGAGGGCCCTAAACAACAGCTGCTTATAGCAAGAAATGATACTGGATGTGGTGTTGAATATTTTTAAAGTGTTATTCCAGGGTCAGAGTGGCTCTGTAGGTTATTTAAAAATAGTTGCACGGCATTCACAGAAATTTATTTATTTATTTATTTATCTTATTTGCTTTCCAGTACAGCACCTTGGGCTCACTTTATAACGAAATAACTAGCGAAATAATCAAACCGCATAATTCGTGTGGAATTTAACGGCGTCGCCTTGTCCGAAGAACGTTATAATCGTAACCAAGTCGCGTTTTTTTTTCTTTTCTGCTGTATTAATGTGCATTTGACCTGCGTTTATTCATCTCCCGTTTAATAGATATCCTTGAACACTTTCGCTTTTTATTTTACCACACGAGAGCGAGGCTTAGACACCATGCGTTTCCATTAGACCCGCGTAGTACCGTACGCTATGTTTCTGCAAGCGCGGCCTCGTTTTATTTTCATTGTTTTTTAATCAATAACCCAGGCTACATTATTTACGCCGCGCAGTTAATGAAAAGCGCCCGAGCTGAATATGGGTACAGTGAAGAGGCACGTTTCGACAAATAACTATAAAGCCTGTGTGTGTGTGTGTGTGTGTGTGTGTGTGTGTGTGTGTGTGTGTGTGTGTGTGTTGTGTGTGTGTGTGTGTGTAATGGTGAAGTGAAATTTTTGTTGCGTAGCCAGTTCAGGGTTACGGGATTGCTCACCACTTTCAGGAATTGTATTAAAACTGGGATATTGATGAAGCACATTTTCTGTAGAAAAAAAGCAACAAAAAAAAATCGCCGACTCAACAGATTGCTTTAAAACTGGTCCCGTGCATGTTTCCCAGTTCGAAAAGAGACTCCGTTTGGGAAATGCATGAATCAAGCTACAACGTTTACTACACAAACTCACTAGGAGGGGGTGTGGCTCAGTGGTCTAAGGTGCTGGGCTGCTGATCGGAAGATCCGGGTTCGAGCCCCGGTATGGCCAAGCTGCCACCCTTCGGTCCTTGAGCAAGACCCTTAACCCTCTGTGCTCCAGGGACGCCGTATCATGACTCTGACCCTGCTCTCTGACCCCAGCTACCAACAATAAGCTGGGATATGCGAAGAAATAATTTCACTGTGCTGTAATGTATATGTGACCAATAAAGGCTCTTCTTCTTCTTCTTCCAATACACATGTAATGATCAATCAATTTATTCGTAGCATTCATTCATTCATCTTCTACCGCTTTATCCCATCTTCCCTCGGGTCACGGGGAGTCTGTGCCTATCTCGGGCGTCTATGGGAATTAAGGCAGGATACACCCTGGATGGAATGCCAACCCATCGCAGGACACACACACTCACATTCACACACACATTCATACACTCATTCACACACTAGAGACAATTTTCCAAGGTGCCAATCAACCTACCGTGCATGTTTTTGGACCGGATGTTTTTTGGAAACCGGAAACCGAGGAAAACCGGAGAAGAACTTGGAGAAAAACCCCCTGAGGCACGGGGAGAACATGCAAACTCCAGACACACATGGCCGAGACGGGAATCGAACCCGGACCCTGGCGGTGTGAGGCGAACGTGTTAACCACTAAACTA
>JACRUU010000021.1:8208376-8270876 GCA_030449085.1 Kryptopterus vitreolus
CACGAAGACTCTACCTCTAGTACTGAAAGCTGCCGCGTCCAC
This sequence comes from Kryptopterus vitreolus, assembly GCA_030449085.1. Taxonomy (NCBI): domain Eukaryota; kingdom Metazoa; phylum Chordata; class Actinopteri; order Siluriformes; family Siluridae; genus Kryptopterus; species Kryptopterus vitreolus. The sequence goes on from JACRUU010000021.1 coordinate 8,208,419, forward strand.
CCTACCCGCGTCCATGACCACGCCCCGGCCCACGGTCGCCATGGTCACGGCTATTAGCAATCCCCCCAGGCCCGTTCTGAACGCCGACTCTCGGGTTGCGCCGGTGAACCTCCAGTTGTCCAACAAACTCGCCGGCGCGGATGCGGAGCCCATGTCCCGAGTCGTCCCGAAGAACGTCATCGTAGTGAGTGCACATCGCGGCGTCGTCCGTTCCACACTTCTCCCTGTCCGAGCTTCTCTCTAGGCCCGAGGCCCCTTATTTACCACCTCAGCCTTCCCATTTCTGTTCTAGCGATACGATTGGATAAAAGATGGCGATACCATATGCAAGCGATTCATGTCCGCGGTTTGCCCGGGTGTTTGTGAGTTTATCTCGATCGGAAAACGAAATGTGTTTACATGAAAAACTGCCGTTACTTTTTTGTGCTGATGTGCTCAGCAGTGGTGATCGCTCGCATTCATCTGTGATTTAAAACCAATCCAATTTAAAAGTGATTTAAAACCTTTTTTTTAAGCACAATGTTACAGGGGGAAAAGAAAATGTTTCCTGTTATTGCCATTATTAACCCCTTCTCCCCCAAATCCCGAACAAGCATTTTTCAAATGAATTCTAATCCGCATTTTGGTTGCAAATAAAGCACTGGTTTTGTCACAGGTGCAGGCCAGCACCGCCTCGGCTCAGCCTATCAAAGTTCCCCAGTTTGTCCCACCTCCTAGACTGACGCCTCGACCCACCTTTCTGCCACAGGTGCGTCTCTGTAAGAACCCCGCCCACCCCTTCCTTCCTTCCTTCCCTCCCTTGTGTGTGCAGTTCAACACTGATGCCACTAGAGGCCGCTCTAACAACACAAGGCTAGATTTTTAGGCTGGCAGGAACGAAAGCCGAACACACAGCCGAACCACAGTCGGAGAAGAATTAGCCTTCCATAGGTGTAGATCCAGGCACACACGGCTCGTCCCGTTGTCTAACCCCAGCCCTGGCTGCAGTCATTTGTTCGTTCCTTTCACCCCCCTGAGTGTTTTTTTTTTTTGTTTTTTCCCCCCCCCCCCCCCCCACCCCCCCCCCCTTGTCCCCCCCCCCCCCCCCCCCCCCAGCCCCAGCAGCTAGTGTGTGTGCGCCGATTTTGTCGCAGTGTGTCCGTCAACTGTAAGGCCGTTTCTATCAAAGCGCGTCTCCGGCGTTGCTTCACGTACTCGCCTGTGTCGCTCTGCTGTTTTTGTTTTTTGTTTTGTTTTGTTTTTGCGCCCTGAATTGATTTGATGTTCCGCTTTTCTTTCAGCAGCTTCCACTTTGCTTTTGGCTGTCCCTTTTGCTTTCCTTATATATTTTATATCTTTTTAAAACTGACGTGTAACAAAGCCTTGTAATGTTAATTGGGGCTCTGAGGCTTAAATATCATCGATTCTGGTGCAATTTCCATCAGTTTAACCAATAGAGCTGGGCGATGCGTCATATATATCAATTCATTCATTCATTCATCTTCTACCGCTGTATCCGATCTTCCCTCGGGTCACGGGGAGTCTGTGCCTATCTCAGGCGTCTATGGGCATTAAGGCAGGATACACCCTGGATGGAATGCCAACCCATCGCAGGACACAGACACATAGACACACACACACATTAACACACTATGGACAATTTTCCAAGGTGCCAATCAACCTACCGTACATGTTTTTGGACTGGGAGAAAACCGGAGAACCCGGAGAAAAACCCCCTGAGGCACGGGGAGAACATGCAAACTCCACACACACATGGCCGAAACGGGAATCTAACCCTGACTGTGGCGGTGTGAGGCCACGGTCGATACCATATATGATATGGTATCATATATATTGATATAAATGATATAAATATAAGTGCTATAAATATATCGATACATTTTTTTTTACAATTTTGGATACAATGGGGAAAATGTGTCCACTATTTTTCCCTGTTTGTAGCCGGTCTTTTGGGGTTTGCCGCCGTCATGTTTGTGCCACACATTCAACAACAGGGTTCTGTTTGTGGTGCTGGAATAAATAAGTCGTGCTGCGTCCTTTACAAACTTTAGACAAACGTTACAGCGGGCCTTTGACTCGTTCGAACGTCTGAAGTTGCAAACCCCAAGCATTTCCAGATGACGTATGAAACCGCGTCCTCGAAACGAGCTCTTCGGATTCTTAATAGCGGCGCCATGTTGGATTTCGCAAAGACGGGAAGCAGAGGACTAGGGATGCTCACTGTGCCAAACCAAGGTGAAATCGTGTACATGTACATTGGAATTAATCGATACTGATGATTCATCTCCCAGCTCTACCGTCCACCCAATTTGTGGATGTTTTTTCCCCCCACTTTTTTCGGCTATAACTTATAATGCATCCTGTTTGCTCCTGCTGGACATTTAACTTAGTGCAGAAGGAGGATTTCTACTCTCCGCTGATCACATTCTTACCCAGAGCCCTACAAATTAACCTTACCTGGAAACGGACAAGTCGGCAACAAGTCAGTTGTTGAAGGCACGGGAGGGAAAACAAGAAAACAAAAGCACGATCCCAGTGCAAAGCGAGTGATGAAGCAACCAGCTCCTCCACTCAAATTCTCGTTTCTTTCCACAGGTGCGCCCCAAACCGGTTATTCCCAACAACGTGCCCATCGCCCCTGCTCCTCCTCCGCCCATGATGGCCGCACCACAGCTGCTCCAGAGACCAGTCATGCTTACGACCAAGTTAGCCTCCACGGGGGGCTCCATCCACCAAGTTCGCATCCTCAATGGCCAGTCCTGCACCATTCCCAAAACCGTCCCTTCGGCAGGAGGGAGCGCGGGTCAGGTGACCGGGATTGTCATCAGCGGCCCAGTACAGACACTGCAGATCAGCAGCTTAAATGCAGACATAAAGGTGAGAGGGTTGCGTTTGACGGTCTTTAAACGACTCACATCTTCCTTTCCCTTTTTAGAAGATCTTTAAGTTTTTGTTTTTTTTGTTTTGTTTAAAAAACATATTTATGTTAAAAAACAACAAAAACCTGTTGATATACCCGGCCAGACAACAAGACTAGATATAGTCAACTAGGAGTGTTTTTTATTAATATGCAAAAAACTATGTACAGTGGAACCTCTGCATACGAGTATACCAGTGTTCGTATGTATGTGTATATGTGTGTGTGTGTGTGTGTGTGTGTATGTATGTATGTATGTATGTATGTATATATATATATGTGTGTGTGTGTGTGTGTGTGTGTGTGTGTGTGTATGTGTATGTATATGTGTGTATACATATGTATGTGTATATTATATATATATATATATATATATATATATATATATATATATATATATATGTATACACACACACATTGTGTGTTTGTGTGTGTGTCAACTGAACTTTTCACTCATTCACTGACGTGGGTTTTTTTGTTTTTGTTTTTTTTTTGCCTTTTAGTGATTTTGTTTCCTCTAAACAACAGCAATAAAAAATAAAAATAAAAGCCCAGGCGTCTCCAAACTTTTGACAGTGGCACTGTACGAATCGATGCAAGTGAAAGCTACAATTTCAAGGCCGTCATTAAAATCCTTCTTTTCTATCTCGTTGCCAGACTGTGAAAACTCCGGGGGCTTCCGAGCAGGTGCTCACAAGTACCCCATCTTCAAAATCGCCTCCTCTTTTACCACCCAAGGTTAAACGAGAGGAAAATCCACAGGTACCTTCAGAATGAGACTGCTTTGTTGAGTTATTCCTTTGCCGCGTGTTGCTCATTAACGTATGATTTTTTTTTTGGTCCTGTTTTGGTAGAAACTTGCCTTCATGGTATCTCTTGGGCTGGTCACACACGACCATCTAGAAGGTAAGAGCCTTACCTTTAACACAGCTAGTTTTACAGACCGGATTTATTTTTCTGGTTTATTTTGTCTTTGCTTCGGTCATTATTAGTGTTTTATAATAAGGTATTTAATTAGGTACTAAATGGTATTATTTGTTTTCTTTTCGGACCAGAAGCTCTTCTTCTTTTAGCATTTGAAATGATTTCAAAACTAAATTAACTTTGGTCTCCGGCGGAGCTGATTTTAATAAGCCGAAAGCGGTCATTTTGTACGTAACGGTCCAGCGCTCCCAGCAATCACACGTTAATGAATGCCATTGAATACCGACACTGATTTACAACGGGTCGTTTTATTTCCCCTCTGTTTTCATCGAAGTGAAATGATAGTTGGGGGGTTTGGGGGGGGGGGCAAGTCTATCAAAAACAAAGAATACACTCCCGCAGACTGATTAAATATGATCAGAGCCATTTGGGTGAACGATATTGTTCAATACTCCTCAATAGGCATAAAAGACCCGGCTGGATACTTCCACCGGAGGCGAGCGGAATAAAAACGCACAGCTCTTTCTGTTGCAGAGATCCAGAGCCGAAGGCAGGAACGGAAACGGAGAACTACGGCCAATCCTGTGTACAGCGGAGCAGTATTTGAGCCCGAGGTATAAACACTTTTCCGTGTCAATGTACGACACCGACTCCAAATATGTTCGTATAAAATAACGATGGAATGCACAGATTTGCAGATCTCACAAACCCATATTTTACTTTCCACTTGAACATATTAAATATCGAGATTATAAATTTATTCATTCATTCATTAATTTGTCTTCTACCGCTATATCCGATCTTCCCTCGGATCACGGGGAGTCTGTGCCTATCTCAGGCGTCTATGGGCATTAAGGCAGGATACACCCTGGATGGAATGCCAACCCATCACAGGGCACACACACACACACACACACACACACATTCATACACTAGGGACAATTTTCCAAGGTGCCAATCAACCTACCGGGAGCGGGGGGGGAAAACCGGAGAACCCGGAGAAAATAAACCCTGAGGCACGGGGAGAACATGCAAACTCCACACACACACGACCGAGACGGGAATTGAACCCGGATCCTGGTGGTGTGAGACGAACGTGCTAACCACTAAGACCACCGTTCCTCTATAGATTATAGATTATTAAATTAAATTGTGTTATTAAAATGAAACCAAGTAGGTTAATTGACAACACGGCAAATGGGTATATTCATGCAACTGTTTAACGCGATACCCTGCTGTAAAAAAATAAGATTCTTCATTTTATTAGTACTTTTAAAAAAAATTACGCCTGTAGTTCTAAGTATTGGACTATAGAGGGCAGTGTGTGCACAACCCCCCCCCCCCCCTCTCTCTCTTAAACGCTGATAAAACTTATACATAATTCAAAATGACAATTTAATGTGTATGTTAATTTTGTTATTAATATTTGTTCTTTGCTTCAGCAGACAACAAACATTGAGGGTTTATTAATAAAGAAAAACAAGGTTCCATTATTCATTATTATTTATTTTTTTAAAGTCAAAAATCCTGTATCAGGCACAACATTCCTTCTCCCAAAAGTGCAACCTATGGTCCCTTTTTGTTATTCCCCGTTTATACATTTGACATGTTTATTAGTTATATTGTGAGGTTTGCAAATCATTGTTTATCATTTACATTTTACACGGTGTCCCAACTTTTCCTGGAACTGGGGTTCATGTTTATAGTGCACCTACAAGTAATGTACCAGACTGACAATAAACTACATCTCTGTGTTTTTTTTATATATATATATATATATATATATATATATATATATATATATATATATATGTGTGTGTGTGTGTGTGTGTGTGTGGTGTATAAATAAGCACAGTCGAGTGCAGTGTGTGTGTGTGTGTGTGTGTGTGTGTGTGTGTGTGTGTGTGTGTGTGTGTATGTATATATATATATATATATATATATATATATATATATATATATATATATATATATATATAATTATGCGCTCAGCATCTCCTCAGCATCACCTCTAATAAAGAGCCTCATAATCTCTGATCACCCGATTTGTCTCACTGCACCCTCTAGAGGAAAAAGAGTGCCGTCACCTATTTGAACACTCCCCTCCATCAAGGGACGAGGAAGAGAGGTCAGTAACCCCGCTTGACTTTTGAACAAATCTATTTTCGATGCAGCTGCTTTGTTGTCGTGTTTGTGTGTTTGTGTTTGTATGTGTGTTGTATCATATCGTATAATTAGTTGCCTAACAGTCCTACCCGGCTCAAATGAATGGCTTCTAAGAGTGTGCATCCTCCTGCCGAGCCGTAACCGCTTTCCCAAGTTTGCAAACTCTGGCTGATTTGTACTTATTTATTTATTTATTTTAACTAACTTGCTCGAATGCACATGTCCTGTGTAGAACAAAACAAATTATGCTTTATGCCTCATGTTTTTTCGTCAAGTTCATTGATTGTTTTTTTGCTATTTGTAGTTTTGGTGGAAAGCTGAAAAGAAAAGCATGCATTGTATTTCTCGTTTGTTTGTTTGTTTGAACATACAGTATTCATTGAAAAGAGCTGCATGATTTGATTCGTATCAATTTCGACAGGAATGAACTGTCCGTCCTCCTGTGTGTCTTGGCTCTTCTTGTATGCTTCTCTCTCTCTCTCTCTCTCTCTCTCTCTTATCCATTTCTCTATCTCTCTCTCTCTCTCTCAAATCTAACTCCTTGCATGTGATTGGTGCACTAATTGCTTTCTGGACCTCCTTTCCTTTTTCTTCTTTAATTCCTCCATTTTCACGCTAGCCAACGAGGACCCCCTGTCAAAGGTATGTTGTGACCCAATGTATCATCTGGATTATTTCACCTTTTTTTTCTTTCTTTTTTTTTTGTTCCCCCACTTCTCCTTCCTCCTCCATCTTTTTCTGTTCTTTTTGTTTGTTTGTTTTTTTTTTGTTTTTTTTTCCTTTTCTCGTCTGTCTCATTTTCAATCAGGTCGCCCACCCAAATTCAGCAGCAGTGCATCAGGGCCAGAGCTGGGCTGCCACCCCCTGCTCTCCCCATCCAGCAGTCACCCCGCCTCCCCAGCCGCCGAGCGGCCCGAACTCGGGGGCTTCCCCCTCCCCGTCCACCCCCACTCTCTCCCTCAGCCCAGCCCCAGCTCCGGGGATGTAAGTAACCACAGAGGTTACCCCACTTTTCACTCTGCTCTAGAGTACTATAGTGTCACTTTCTCCTAATGCACTTTTCACACTCGCCCTCGTTTCGGGACGTCCTGCAGTGGAGCGGTGTGCCGAGGAACATCCTCCTCCCCTCCCCCCCCGCCCACCCCTCCAAAAAAAAACACAAACAACAACAACAAAAACAAACAAATTTTCCTCAGTGCACTTTGTTTTTTTTTTTTGTTATATCGTGTTCTTCTACCGAAAGTAGTTCTCGATGTTTTCAGATCGCCAGTCATTCACACGCTTTTCTTTTCCCAGTGCCACCGATCAGGCATAACATTACGACCACCTCCCTAATATTGTGTCGCTCCGCCCCCTTTTTGGCCGCCAACTCGGACGAACAGCATTCGATCGGACCACACAAACCGACCCGCAAGCGAATCGATGAGACGTCGCTGGAAACCCCGTCATCCGGGGTTCACCGGCGTTCCCCTTCTTCCGAAGCCAGCACAAGAGCGGCAGTTTCGGAGACCCAGTTGCTATTTTAACCCTAACCCTAACCCTAACCTGCCATAATCAGTGTTACTCGCGTCACCGCTCGTAATGTTATGCCTGATCGGTGTATGTTTATCTGTTCCCATTGCCGTTTGCTGTTTTATACATGTGTTAATAGCGATTAGGAGCGTTTCAGACTAAAGTAATTGACTAGCAAGACAGAACTTTCCCTTCTTGCCCCAAACAAGCAAGCAACCAACCAACCAAACAAACCCCCCCCCTCCCCCTACCCCATCCCGTTTGATTGGTCCGGCACAGAGCGGTGGTGGTACTGACCCGTGCCGTTCTTCCCGACAGGGAGACATCCATGAGGATTTCTGCACTGTGTGCAGACGTAGTGGCCAGTTGCTCATGTGCGACACGTGCTCGCGCGTCTACCACCTCGACTGCCTGGACCCGCCCCTCAAAAATATTCCCAAAGGCATGTGGATCTGTCCCAAATGTAAAGACCAGGTAAACTACATCACTCTGCCTTATTGTTTTTTGTTCCTTTTTTTTGTATCAATTATACACCCCCCACCCCCCTCCCTCACCCACACCAAAAAGCAATAAGGCTGCTTTAGAAGTATTTATCTTATATCAGTTGTCCTTTTTTCTTTTATTATTATTTATTTCTTTTTTAAACTCATCATGTAAATGAGAACTGGCATCCAGAACACTCCCATTGAACTCTTTTTATTTGCTCATCCACTACACCACTGGGGGGGGGAAAGGGGGATCTTCTGGTGTCCCAAGTGATCCGCTCCGTTTTCACTCGCCCGGCGCTAACATCGTATTTCTTTTTCAGATACTGAAAAAAGAGGAGGCCATCCCGTGGCCCGGAACCCTGGCGATCGTACATTCCTACATTGCGTATAAAGAAGGTAATGACATCGTCGTGTTTTGCGAAGTCTACAGGGTGTGTAGTGATGGATAATCGGGGAGGTTGAAAGGATGGGGAAGAAGTGTGAAGTCCAAGCGCGTCCGAAAGACATTCGGGATTGAAAGCATGCGCAAGCAATGAACAAATATATTAGAATGTGGCGAAAACTGTAAACAGAGTGCAATTCCGATGTCTAAAGCTGTCGGAGATGAGAAAACGGCCACTTTTAATAACTGTTGGTAGTTTGAGGTAGAGACCTGCAGTCCTGCAAAAATATATACGTTATTTTGTCCAGCTTCCTCAAAAATAGTCGTTATTTTGTCCCGCTCCTGCTCCTGCAAAAATATACGTTAGGTATTTGTCCCGTCCCATTTTGTCCCGTTATTTTGTCCCGCTCCCTAAAAAAATATACGTTTATTTTGTCCCGCTCCCAAAAATATTTACGTTATTTTGCGATCCTGCAAATATGCATTATTTTGTCCCATTTCCACAAAAATAGATGCTATTTTGTCCCGCTCCTGCAAAAATATACATTATTTTGTCCCGCTCCCGCAAAAATATACGTTATTTTGTCCCGCTCCTGCAAAAATATACGTTATTTTGTCCCACTCCTGCAAAAATATACGTTATTTTGTCCCCATCCTGCAAAAAATTACATTTTGTCCCACTCCTGCAAAAATATACGTTATTTTGTCCTGCTCCAAAAAATTTTTCGTTATTTTGTCCCGCTCCTGCAAAAATATACATTATTTTGTCCCAATCCTGCAAAAATATACATTATTTTGTCTATTTCCCGTCAAAAATATACGTTTTGTCCCTCCGTCTATTTTTTGTCCCATTTCCACAAAAATAGACGCTATTTTGTCCCGCTCCTGCAAAAATATATTTTGTCCCGTCCCGCAAAAATATTTTGTCCCACTCCTGCAAAAATATACGTTATTTTGTCCTGCTCCAAAAAATTTTTCGTTATTTTGTCCCGCTCCTGCAAAAATATACGTTATTTTGTCCCGCTCCTGCATTTTCAAAATATACTACCATTTTGTCCCGCTCCCGCAAAAATTATTATTTTGTCTTTATTTTAGTCCTGCTCCCGCAAAAACGTATGTTGTTTTGTCCCACTCCCACACCCATTCATGCATAAATGTTCTTTTCTACAATAAGGTAATAATTAAGTCGCTCCTGACCATGTGCCTGTATAATCATTTCTTTTCATTTTAGTTGACATTACTGCTTTTTGCAGTAAATTCAGAACAGTTTATTTATTTTAGTTCAGTTTATTGTTTTTAGAATGTGTGCGTTTTTTTAAAAAGACCATTTTGCGCGAATATTTGTGTTTCTCCCACAACCCGCACACACACACATGAATATATTCCCGCCCCAAACGCCCTCAGCCAATCAATCTTGTCCCGTCTCTAGTTTGAACTAATCGAAAGTAGCATGTGTACATGTGAATTTATTGGCCGTTTGAATGAGTGCAGCTTCACAATGTATTATAACTAATAAACCCTCTGTATTAATTGTAGCGGTTCCTAATAAAGAGTACATTTAGAAATCGTGTTGAAGGAATGAAATGCTGGCCCACATCACATCATAAACGTTCTCCTTGTTTCAGAGCTCTGATTTTCAAACCAAAGGTCGGTTCGATTGTTCAAACGAAAACCTCCGTTTTGTTTTGTTCTGTTCTCGCCAGCAAAAGAAGAAGAAAAGCAGAAACTGATGAAGTGGAGTGCAGAGCTCAAACTAGAGCGAGAACAACTGGAACAAAGAGTCAAGCAGCTCAGCAACTCTATAACGGTGAGTATCCATATTTCTGAAAATGTGATAAATGAAGTAATAATATATTATTTAGATTAATATTGAGGTAAATGGGGGCACGGTGGTTTAGTGGTTAGCACGTTCGCCTCACACCGCCAGGGTCCAGGTTCGATTCCCGTCTCAGCCATGTGTGTGTGGAGTTTGCATGTTCTCGCTGTGCCTCAGGGGGTTTTTCTCCGGGTTCTCCGGTTTCCTCCCGGTCCAAAAACATGCACAGTAGGTTGGTTGGCACCTTGGAAAATTGTCCCTAGTGTGTGAATGTGTGTGTGTGTGTGTGTTGTGTGTGTTCCCCTGCGATGGGTTGGCATTCCATCCAGGGTGTATCCTGCCTTAATGCCCATAGACGCCTGAGATAGACACAGACTCCCCGTGACCCGAGGGAAGATCGGATATAGCGGTAGAAGATGAATGAATGAATGAACTTTATTAACCAATCCAGAGCTAACAAAAATCTGCTTCTCTTTTTTTTTTCTTATATATATATATATAAATGTCAAAGAAATGCATGGAGACCAAGAACAGCATCCTGGCTCGGCAGAAGGAAATGCAGGCCTCGCTGGACAAAGTGAAGCACTTGGTGCGCCTCATCCACAGCTTTAACCTTTCTCAGACTTTGGAGGTCGGTGCGACCCAGGAGGACGCCGCCGCCGCCGAGGACAAAACCGTCGGCGCGCAAGAGCCCAAGGGTCCGGTCCGTCCATGCGCCGAGCCCTCGGGGTCCGACGCCCAAGTCGGCGCGCAGGTCCCCGCAGCCAGCACCGGCCCCATCGCACAGGTCGAGCCCGAGGTGGGCGAGATGGCCGACTCGGCCGCCGCCGTGACCCCAGAGGCCGAGCCGAAAGAATCGGGAGCGGGGCAGCCCGCTAACGCCGTCGACGCCGTCGATGCCACGAAGGCCGGCGAGCTCACGGAGGTCAAAGAGAACGGCAGGACGGACTCTCAGAGCTCCTCGAAGGACGGCGAGAGTCCCGCGACCGTAACAAACTCTGAAACTGCCCATCCCAGCAACGGCGACGAGCCAGGCAAGGTGGACGTCGAGGACCACAGCAAGAACACCAACAACAACGGAAAAATCGTCGAATCTTCACAACAGCTTTTGCCAGTGGCGGACATTTGCAAATGAGTCTTTATCCCAGTCGACTCAACCTCAAGTATACCTCTCCTTCTCCCAAACATTTAAAAACAACTTTTATTGCACCCAGCACTGGTGCACCACGTTGCCAATCTATCTATCTATATATATATATATATATATATATATATATATATATATATATATATATATATATATATATAAAATACGTATATATGTGCTTTTTTTTTCTCTCCAGTGAGACTCAACAGTGCTTCTTCATCCGAGGTCGATCAGTCAACGCCCTAGAAAGGTTCTTTTATTAACAGTGTCATAGCAAGTAGCGGACTGTTTTTAATACGAGCGCGAAAAACGAGCCCCGAATTCAATTAATAAAGAAGGAGAAGGAAAACTGGAAGAGGAAAAAAAAAACAAAAAACAAAAATCTCATCACACCAGTGTGTGCCTGCAACAGTTGCCCTTGAAACTCAACGGGGATTGTTTTTAAGTTGTCTTAGTTGTTCCCTTTTTTTTTCTCTCTGGGAAGAGGGTGGCAGGTCACACACGTCCAAAGAGACCACAATGCTCTGTCCACCCTCGTTTCGCTAATACCCTCCCGAACACCATCACCCCACCCGAACACCACACCATCCCTCGTTTCCCCAGCCAGGTCTTGAGAGGACCCTTAAAAAAAAAACAAAAAAAACAACCACCAAAAGCTTTTTTTTGTTATTTGTTGTCCCTGATCGTGGACAAAGTGACGCCAGTATTCCCCCGGCAGCGAGGAGCGCCTGGGATTCACGCAGGCGTTCGTTGGACTGAATCAGGAAACGCCGACGTCTCCATCCCAGCTTAAGAACGTAAACGAGGCGGCTACGAGGAAACGCCCCCGTCTAGAGGACGCCGACAACCGAAATGACCAAGTGTGAACGGGGAAAAAAAAAAAAAAGGTCTTTATTGCACCCGTGTGTGAAACATTGCTCGTTTTGTTGTGTTGAGTGTGTGTGGGGGGAAGGTCACAAGAAAAACCAATTTCGGAGGAGTATTTTGTCTTTTCGTTACTAGCAAAATGTATTCAGGTCTTCCTAGTCTTCTCACACACACACACACACACACACACACACACACACACACACAGACACACACACAAAAAAAGTGCTTTTTCTGTTTAAAACAGTAACTTGCTATCAGAGGTGTTAAATGGCTATGATTATGCAAGCTCTTTGTTGCAAGAAGAAGGGCATTGCATAATGAGTGTTTTATTTTTTCGTTTATTGTAAACTGCCAAATGTACCCCCCCCCCCAAAAAAAAACAACAACAACAACATAATACAGAATATAGTGAGCATCTGTCTAGTCTATGAAATAGACCCCACCATTCTTTCCTTTCTTCCCGGGAATCCCTTTTAACTGTATGGGAAACGTACAGAAACCATTACTAAGACAATAATGCTTTGGAATTTGCCGTCTTAAACGTTTGAGGGGTTTTGCTGTTTGAGCCAAATTTAATAATAAGACGAAAACAAAAAGAGAGACGGGGAAACCCTGGATATAAAGCACAAGCTAAAATAACTAAACACCCTGGATTCTTGAAAAGAGTAAGGCAGAGCTTTAGAAAGTGAATCATGCCTGTTTCGTTGATTAGCTTTACGCTTGCCGACATGATTGTTTGCTTGTTTGTTTGTTTGTTTTCCACGAGCCGAGGCGTCCACCTTTTTCCTTCGAGACCGAGCCGCGTGTTTACTTTACCTCTTCCGCATTCCCCATTCCTTCATGTCTTAATGGTACTACACGGCTGGCACCTCGAACACGTTTACACCGCGCTCCAGACCGACATATCTTTCGTTCTTCGTCCGCACGGCAAACCGTTCGTTTAATTACCGAACAACAAACGCAATCCGTTGTACTGCGAAGTATTTTTTTTTTTTTTTTTTTTTTTTTAGGGTCGCAGACAAAAAGGTTGTTTCGTATAAGCATTCCTTTATAGAGTCTAGGAGTTGTTTGTTGTTGTGATATAAAATAACCCAGACTTTTTAAGGCCTTCTGAGACCCCCCCCCTCCCACCCCACCTTACTATCTAGTGCTTCATAAGAGTGAGACGGCGTCTTATTTTTATATTTTTTTTATTTTCGTTACACAGAGCCATTCCTCCCTCTACAGGTGCCCTAGAGTGCCTTTAGTTCATTATCCCATGCTATATATATATATATATATATATATATATATATATATATATATATATATATATATATATATATCACACACACACACACACACACACACACACATATATACACACACACACTGCATCAACACATCGGCCATTACCACCCCCCCCCCCACCCCCGCGCTCGTGGCGCCCCTTAAAGCAGAAGCACAGCGTAAATTTGTCTTTTTATCGTAAATAAAACCCGTAGATGTTTCACGCTCGCTTTGAAAACGGAATCGACGTTCAGGGTAAGGAGTTGCCTTAATAGTCGTTCGACACGCAGAACAATAGTGTGTTTGATAAAAAAGACGAAATCTGGCGTTTTTTTTTTTTTTTTTTTTTTTTTTTTTTTAACGGTTCTGATCTGTTTTTGTTTTTTTTTTTTTTTATTTAAATGATTTTAAGGAGAGGTGTTTATGTGCAAGTTTGTTTTTTTTTATTCTGAGGTTTATGCACTTTCTGCAGCGATAGTATTAAAGGTACACCAAGAAATCTAGACATCCCCGAAAACCTTGTACCCATCCCCCGGTACTGTTCCCCAAACCTTCTCCGATTGCGTCGTCGAGCCTGATTGTTCGATGTGTGTGTGTTTGTGTGTGTGGGTTTTGTTTTCTCCCTCTGCTACTTTTTATGATCTCTTTTACTATTTACCACATCAAATTTTTTTATTTTTTTTAAATGTTCCACAAGTGCGTGACGATCATCAGGTATTCAAAACGCAGCCTAAGCTGGCGATCAAAGACCACGTGGAAGCCGAGCGCTAAAAGCCACCACACGACCAATCGGTTCAATTGCAAATGCCACTTTCTTATGCAAGGTTTTCCTTTTAATAGAAAAGTTTTTTTTTGTCAACGCTTTGATATCACAACTGTTTGTGCTACTTTTCATTGAGCGTTGCTGTCGGCGAGATACACGCATCGATTAACGAACAAACAGACTTTTCGCCGTGTCTGTCCTGGCGTCTCGGGCACGCGGCGTACGTGAATAAAATCAGTCAAACACTGTAAGAGTTCCAGGCAGGCGGGAGTAAACAGAATGCCACCCGGGTCGCCGCGGAGGAGCATTTCGCATTTTCGGCGAAGAGGCCGCTTCGGTACGCGTCCCATTCGCCGATTATTTTAGTGAGCAGCGAAGGAAACGTTTTCCTTCGCGCCAACAGCGTCATGTAAACAGAATTCCCAAAGACATGTGCATTTTGCTACGAGGAAGCCTTTTTCTTTTTACGTTTTTTCAAACACATATCACCGTCTACTTCTCTTCCAGCATTACGGCAGACTTTTTCGAGTCGTTCCTCATTGCAATGTAATCTGGGGATTACAAAATAGGAGAAGTGTGTAAATTAGGGACGAGATATATATATATATTATATATTACTATATATATATATATATATATAGATATATATATATATATATATATATATATATATATATATATATATATCTATATATACACACACACACACACACACACACACACACACACACACACATATATGGGAACACCGATTACAGATCCATTCCAGCTGTACATCTCATCAAACCTGCTCATCTATATTCACACATGTGCATTATATTCCCTCTGACATGATAGTTTTAATGTTTTTTTTATACTCAGTCATGATTGTGGCCTTCTAGTATTGTTAATACATTTCACTATACAGTAACTTCCCTGGTATTGTACACCTTCTTTGTGTGTGGGAGTGTGTGTGTGTTTGTATGTATATGTATGTATGTATGTGTGTGTGTGTGTGTGTCTTTTTTTTTTACCTCATCTGCAGTCAAACTCTTAAAATTGGAGTACTTTTGTTTACGCGTGCAAAAAAAAGAAAAGAAGGAGAAAAAAAACAAACAAAAAAAAACCCAACCTCTTCCACTAAAGAAACACAAGATGCATTGTAGCGATTTGAGTAATTACAAAACCGTTCACCTGGTGTGCTGAACTATGTGTAAATTGTTTATTACACACGATATAAATATTTGTAAAATTGTTTGTATTTTTCATAATGGTTTTAAGAAGAAGAAAAAAGAGAAAAAAAAGGAGTGTGTTTATTTTTATGAATTCTTTTCTGTTACAGAACTCTTGCTTTGTCTTTTTTCGCCTGACATTGTGAGTGAATTTGGTCGGTTCTCTTACCTCTCTCATGTATTTGAGCCTGTGCTGAGTTGTTTGTATGCAGTGTTTAGAAATACTGTAGGGAACGTGAGACAAAAATTGATATTAGGAGCAATTGATCAATTTGTATTTATTTATTTTATCATTTTGTTAATAAATTTACCAAGAAACTTGGGTCTGCTACATATTTTGAACGCGTTCCCCCAGCGCTGTCAAGCTTTGCTGCTCGGCCGACTGCTGGGATTAGACCTTCCGAGCGACCCCGTCCCAACCCCCATAGACGTAGATAAAACCCGTAGATGTTTCACGCTGGTTTTTTTTTTTTTTTTTTTTTTTTGGTTAACGGTCTGATCTGTTTTTTTTTTTTTTTAATGATTTTAAGGAGAGGTGTTTATGTGCAAGTTTGTTTGTTTGTTTTTTTTAGTCTGAGGTTTATGCACTTTCTGCAGCGATAGTATTAAAGGTACACCAAGAAATCTAGACATCCCCGAAAACCTTGTACCCATCCCCCGGATGCTTAAAACAGAATTTTAGAAAAGCATTCGACTTTAACATCATCAAATTTATCGGGGGATGCGTTTATACAAATTTCGACTTGCAGGTTAATGCAACAAATCGATCCCAGTTTTGCCAAATAAAACGCCCACAAAAAAAAACGCCCCAGGTGCTAATATTACAGCGGGATGGATGATGAGGTAATCACATGGCTTTTCCGAAGAGGGATTGTCTGGGTGATTTCTAGGTGAAACAAAATGTCCCCGAATAGTGATTTTGTGCGTTTGCTATTTCCCAACCCTTTCCCGAGGAGATTTTTTTTACCTAAACAGCAAAACAACAATACTCCTGATGTCTTTCTGGTAGTATGATACCACCAGGCTTTGGTTTTATTGGCAATAAGCTGCACCGTTGATGGTTTTCTTGCCACGCCATGCCACGATCAGTGTTACAAAAGTAAAAATGGCGTAACCAACCATAAATAGGTTGTCATTTTGGATAATTGTCTGGAATTATAGATGATTGTGTAGTGTTTAATTCGGATTGGAGGGGGGGTCTAAATATGCACTACAGACACATTGGTGAAGGAGGAAAACTTTTCTAGTCGCCTCCAGACCCGCTCCTCCGTCTGAACGCAGCTTTCTTCCGTTTTTCCATGTCATTTCCTGTAATAAAAAAAAAAGAAAAGAAAAAAAAAAGATGGTGGTCAAAGCTGCAAGAAGCAGCTGAGTGGGTAGAAAAGATGTGAGGGGGTGAAAGTTTGCGTCTCGGGTTAAGACTAGTTTTATTGGGTGGAGCTGCTGGATGTGGGGGTCGCCGCCGCTGATGCACTGAAGGGGGGGGGGGGGGCGTGAAGAGAGCTCGGGACGGACTGCGGTCTGGTGCACAAGGTGAGTCCCGCACTAGCCCCCTACACACACACACACACAGCACACACACACACACACACACACACACACACACACTGTGGCCAATGAAAATGGCTCCCGAAAGCGTTAGGTAAAGTCGCCAATGGCCTTGCGCAGTGATTCGTGTCGTTATGTATTTTTCGTTTGTTTTTGTTGTTTTTTTTTTTAAAGAAATAAAAAAGGCCTAGCTGAGGAGAAACTTCTTCCTGACGGCGTTAAAGCTGGACGCCAGGCCCCCCACCACCATCCTTGTGCTTTTTTTTTCGCCGTGCTTCTTCGGGACTCTGTGGATCATCTTTGCTCGGGTTTGGTTTTGTGGCGCTAGCCGTTCGTCCCCGCTCGGCTTTTTGACTAGCCTGTATGATTGACGTCTCCCTCCACCAATCAGATTCGAGCTGCTTCCTTTTTTTTTTTTTTACCACCCTCCCCCCTTCTCCTCCTCCCGCCAACGAAACACGTCGAACACTTGAGATAATTCGAGATAGCGCGCCGACTGTCTTGGACTCTTCTGTCTCGTCTGGCAAACCTGACACCACAAAACACCTCAGGACTTGGTGTTTACCAAACTACTGTATTAACCCCCCCCCCCCCCAAAAAAAAACAAACAATTAATCTTTGGAAACATGGAAAGAATGCTTTACAAACAAATGTATTTACAGTGTTGGGGAGTAACTAGTTACATGTAACAGTGTTCGTAACAGTAATTCATTACAGTTACTGAGAAAAAAAACGCCTAATTAAGTTGCAGTTACTTATGAAAATGGTAAAGAATAAGTTTCCATCTAAAATCGGCGCTTTAGACTGCGACGCATTTTTTTAAAAATTTGTTTTTACGGAAACGAAATTTGGATTTGAATGATGACCAATCGACTGCAGTTTCATATCGAAAAAAAGTAAAATCCGATTTATTTTTCCGAGCGTTTGAAAGTTAACTTAAAGTGCCACCTAGTGGACAAATGAAAGTAATAAAATAAAAGTTACATTACTTATTACAGTTTGAATAGGGTCATCTGTAATCTGTTACATTTCCAAAGTAACCGTCCCAACACTGTGTATTTAGGATTATTATTTATATATATATATATATATATATATATATATATATATATATATATATATATATATATATATATATATATATATATATATATTCCGTCGACTGCTTCAGAACCAGCCATTCAAAATGAAGAAAACCAACAATACCCTCTTTTTTTTTTTATACATCACTAACGATTTTTTTTATTTCTTATGGAAAAACTGGTGTCTGATTAATATAAAAAATAAACTCATCAAGCCTTCGTTTGGGCACATATAATATGTGACCTAATATAATATATAATTAGTATGAGCATGGCATCTCTGCAGAATCCCGAGCTAGTCATGGCTTGCCATGAGTTATTTTCTCATTTAAAAATGAAACAATTGGTCGCTTGTTATTTATATTGTAATTACCAGGTAGCAACAACTGCCGGGTTCATGTAAATAAGTTTGTCGTTAACTTTATCCATTTGTTTTCGTTGTGGCCAAGTTATTGATTATTAGTCAAGGCCATTGAGTGATTTCCATTTTTTTTCGTTGTATACGTAAAAAAAAAAAAAAGCGCGCACCAGTGTGTTAGCATGTGACTTTTTTTTTTTTATTAAATGAAAAAAAATCATTGCAACATAAAATAGCAAAAAAAAAAAAAACAATCTACAAGTCTGGTATGGATGTCTCGGTAAAGCAGCTCTCCTGCCTACTGAGTCAATGCACTCTGTCATTTTCCAGGGTTCACTAAACCCTTTAACACTTAACTTAACGGACCATATGCGCACTATTAGAACGAATGTCCCAAACAGTGATTTTTTTAGCTTACATCGGCGCTCGTTTTTGGAACTTGCCCTTATGGCAACTCTATAAATATCTCTTAAATGCTATGCAGAATATTTTGCCCAATGACAAGTAGGCTTTATTTCCATTTCATCCATATGCACTGCAGGAAACGTCAGGCAAAACAAATAGTAACAATTGACTGAAGCGATATACTAATACTGATGTTTTTTACAGTTGTAAGATGTTTGCATGAAAATAGACCAGGGGTTTTGGCCCTCCATCCTGCATCGACCATGACGGATGCAATCACTTTCCACACTGAGCCATGTATGGAAACTGAGCCAGAATGCAGCAAAGGGTAAATATTTTACCATTCTTTTTTTTCATATCATATTTTCTTTTCTCTTGCTACCTGAAGAGCTTCATAAGTCCCTATAAGCAGTAAAGATTTCATAGCTGTGCAAGTTCTCAGGCTATAAACAGCTCGAGGCGCTTAATTAACGCATTATAGTAGTAAATCGGCTCTTGGTTTGGACGTTTAATTAGTTGCCACGAACTTGATTATTGATCGAATAGCAATTTATAGTTTGAACGTATATATTATAAAATATAGAACAGCACATGGAATTTCTCAGGAATAATAATAGCACTGTAAATATGTCATGTCATAAACTGCCGTAAAAGCAGCATTATTGCCGCCAAATTATGTGTGTGATCAAATAATAACAATAATAATGATCAATGATTATGTACATTGTCTCAGTGCCATCAACGATGCTGCTTCTTCGGAGGAGCCCAAAGAGCGGAAAAAGGTCCACCATGAGAGCGGCGTGAACGCGGGGCAAAGGAACTCTGAGTGCTGGTGTAGGTGTTCTCTGGTTGCACGCTAATGCTAACATGCTAACACAAGATTTGTGCTAAAGCGTTTTCGTGTGGTGTCGTAGTCTGCGAAGAATGCAAGGAGTATTTCCTGGAGGAATGTCTTGTCCACGGTCCCCCTGTGTTTGTGCCCGATACTCCCACCGCGCTCGGAGTGCCCGATCGCGCAGCGCTCACTGTGCCTTCGGGGATCCAGATCGTTAGAGAAGGTCAGGACGTGGATGTGTGCTGCATGGATGAGAAAATCCCTAAGGGAGCGCTGTTCGGGCCTTACCAGGGCCAG
Source organism: Kryptopterus vitreolus (assembly GCA_030449085.1). Lineage (NCBI taxonomy): Eukaryota > Metazoa > Chordata > Actinopteri > Siluriformes > Siluridae > Kryptopterus > Kryptopterus vitreolus. The sequence goes on from JACRUU010000021.1 coordinate 8,228,409, forward strand.
CTAGTGGGCGCACATGACAAACCGACAGGGACGTACTCCTGGATGGTACGAAGGACTTGAATAGCTCCTCAAAGTCCTACTTTTTGCGTCATTCGTTCTTATTTAATCCGACCGCTTTCTTTTAGATCGTTGATAAGGACAACAGCTACAAAACCATCGATGGCTGTGACGAAACTATAGCGAATTGGATGAGGTAAACACATTCTGGCCACATTCTGACTTGTTCTTTTTTTTTCCTTTTCTAACTTTCGTTCATTCGTTTTTAATTTTATTAGATACATCCGGATGTCTTCCGAGGAGGGTGAGAGAAACCTGAGTGCGTTTCAGCACGGTGGGCATATATACTTCCGTGTGTGTCGAGGATTGGCTGTCGGAGAGAGGCTTCGCGTGTGGTACAGCGACGAATACACAAAACGCCTACAGAGTATGTCCCAGGACGGTACCAACCGCAAAGTGGACGCAGGTGAGCCGTTCTCATGCCGTCCCTGATCACACTTAATCTATCTTATTCCATATATATATATATATATATATATATATCTATATATATATATATAGATATATATATATATATATATATCTATATATAATATATATATCTATATATATATATATATATATATATGCGTCTATCTCTATCTATATCTTATTGTATCTATATTATCTATATCTTGGATATAGTATAGATACAGTATGCAGATAGACGGACCCAAGCCCCGGTTTTATCTGCATACTATATTCTATACATCCTGCATATGCATATTGCATATTTCCTGTCATCATATTCACTGGATTAAGTGTGGACATTTTTGAATGTGTTCTTGCGCAAGAAGACATACAATAAGACAAATGTGTGTATATGTTATAAATATATATATATATATATATATATATATATATATATATATATATATATATATATAAAAATATATAAAATTTTGTGTATGTATGTATATATGTTAGGGGCACGGTGGCTTAGTGGTTAGCACGTTCGCCTCACACACCGCCAGGGTCCGGGTTTGATTCCCGTCTCTGCCATGTGTGTGTGTGTGTGGAGTTTGCATGTCCTCCCCCGTGCCTCAGGGGGTTTTTCTTTTTTTCCTCCGGGTTCTCCGATTTTCCCCCCTCCCCCCGGTCCAAAAACATACACATGGTAGGTTGATTGGCACCTTGGAAAATTGTCCCTAGTGTGTTGAATGTGTGTGTGTTGTGTGTGTGTGTGTGTGTGCCCTGCGAATGGGTTGGCATTCCATCCAGGGTGTATCCTGCCTTAATGCCCATAGACGCCTGAGATAGGCACAGGCTCCCCGTGACCTGAGGGAAGATCTGATATAGCGGTAGAAGATGAGTGAATGAATGTGTGTGTGTGTGTTGTGTGTGTGTGTGTGTATGTGTGTGATATATGTATATATATATATATATATATATATATATATATATATATATATATATATATATATATATATATATATGTGTATGTGTATATATATATATATATATATATATATATATATTGATTGTATTCTGAACATGAGAATCAGACGTTAAGCTTGTAAGCACTTTTGCCCCTGGGACATCCAAGTTACCACTATTGCCCATACCGAGATTTTTGTGTGATGGGATAAACCCACTAAACCTGACGGAAATCTAAATCTCTACACAGACAGGGATGAACGGGGGTGGTGATAGCTCAGTGGTTAAGGTATTGGCCTCTGGACCGAAAGATCACAGGTTCAAATCTCACTGCCACCAAGCTGATGCTAGCGGGCCGTTGAGCAAGGCCCTTAATTGCTTAGTTGTATGTCGATTGTATGTAGGGCGTCTGCCAAATGCCGTAAATGTGAATGTAAATGGAACACGAATTCAGGATGTTTATGTCAGAACAGTGTACTTTAAAAAAAATGCAAAAGCCACATATTGAGTTTAATTATACTTAATTTGGACATTTTAAGGATTATAGTGGCTGCTTCTTGACGTGTACATGGGCGATTTACATAATTTTATCATTTAAAAAAAAAGGCAACTTGGTAAAAAAAAACTAAACAAAATCAAATATGGCTGGTAGAATATATTGTTACAAAGAAATGAGACAAAATAAAATAATGTCCAAGATATGCGGGATCTTGTGCCTGGGCAGGTGCTTGTGCTGACGCTTTGGTCTTCATTAGAACCCTTTTATTTCCAGCCAGTAGCTTGAGGGAAAAATCATGATGGATGGAAAATGAGGCCAACGAGTGCATGATTTTAATAAATAGAGGGGAGGTTTTTATTCTCTCAGCGGAAGAATTCTTTGTGTTATAATTATTATTATTTTTTAAATATTTTAGTGGTGAAAGAGAGAAACACATGCACTGCGATGCATCCTGTCGGGAACAAGTAGTTGTTTCCAGCTTGTGCTAACTGGGGCTTTTTTTTATTATATTTTTAAAAGTATTTTTCAAAATAAATTGCATTTAAAAAAAAAAAAAAAAAGGACTGATTGGAAAATAGTTTGATTGGACTTTGCATGAAGCAGCGATGACAATATTCTGATGACAGCGACCTGGTGATCTTCATGTGGATGGAAAATCTGAGTCTATTTTCCATGTATGAGTTACAGAATATCTCCTTTTACAGTTTTATATGATTTGTCTGTTCATTTTTATAAGATAAATGCTTCAAAGGTGTCTGTGTGTGTTGTTTGGCACACTTCTGTCCATCTGACTGGCCGGCCATCAGTATGAATGCAATGGTCATGAATGTCAAACAATAGCTTGTCTGACTGTCATCCAGTATGAATGCACCCTGCATGAATTCCCATGAGTGTAAAACAATAGCATGTCTAGCGACCTGTCCATCGATATGAATGCAGTCTGTATGACGCCAAAGCTCTGTTACAGTTGGCTGAATGGCTCGCCAGTTTTTATGAATACACTCTGTATAAATGGCCACCTGAATCTAACAGGTGGCTCTCGAACATGGGGGGGGGGGGGGGGGGGAGACTATCAGACATCGTCTCAGATAAATGTTTGTAGACGTCTCTTTTTGTGATCTCTTCAGAAAATCTGAAATATGAACTCATGACTCGACACGACTTTTCTGGATCGCTCCAGGACTGATTCTATCTATCTATCTATCTATCTATCTATCTATCTATCTATCTATCTTATCTATCCATCCATCCATCGATTCAATTTTTTCTGAAATAAATGATCAATAATTAAATAAAGAAGAAGAGGAAGACGGTACATACCGTAAATTCTGGACTATAAAGCCGCTACTTTTTTCCTATTTAGGTTTTGACCATGGCTAATAATAAGGTGCGGCTATTCTGCAATTTTTTCCCGACCGCTAGGGGCTCTAACCGGAATTAGAATAAAAACAAACAAAATAAAAGCAAAGAAAGAATGTCGCTAGTTCCTCTTTAGCAGATATAAGTGCGGATAGAAGGAGGACAAACTCTATCTTTACAAGGTTAAGGTGACGTCACACACAGGAGAAATGAAGATAAATACTGTAAATAGCGCTTATTTTCTCTTGGTTCTGTCCCGTTTTAATCAGCAGTCTGCTGCTCGCTCTTTCCCCCACAAGCTCTCTCTCTCCTCCCCTGCTCTTTTCCCACACGCACACACACACACACACACACCACACACACACACATACAGCACAGCCTCAGCGGTTCTTGATTTTCCCTCTCCGATTATAAGCCCAGCCCGTTCACTCTACAATCCCCGTCCGGGCTAGTAGCGTACATACCTAGTGTCGCGGACACGGACGCTCGATATATGTTTATGCCTAACCTTTGTCTGTTCCCGATTCATTCCCGGACTTCCAAGTCCGCCACCTCGCCACCGCTCCTGCTCTCCGGTACTCCCGGTACCACGGCGCGCAGAGCGCAAGGCTCCCTAGCCTGTCTGGCGGCTCCGTATGAGCGGCGTCTCCGGAGTTCTTTATTCTAATAAATCCTGTTTTGTATGAATTCCGGATCTCCGCGTCTCTGTGCAGCGTCCACCGTTACACCGTGTTAAAATACAGGTTAGGAAAGGATCTATTTAGGTACATACATGTACATTTACAATTCAAAAGCGGATCAAAAGCGGCTTGTATGCAGGTGTGTTATTTATTTTTTTTTTTTTTTTAAATTAGTTATTTTTTGGGGTTTTTTTTTTAAATAGAGCGGATGCGGCTTATTTGCAGGTGCGCTTTATAGTCCAGAATTTACGGTAATTTAGCAAAACGGATAGATTTAACACACAACCATTCATGTCTAAACCACTGGTCTCGAAAATGAGCACACTTATTTTTGGCCAAAATGTCCAATTAGGGCCAAAGTGTCAATATTTTGTTTGGCCACAATTATTTTATTATTTTCTAGAACTTCCATAATTCTCCTTATATATATGCGTGTGTGTGTGTGTGTGTGCACATATATACAATACATATGTCTGTAGGGTGGAGGAGGGAGGAGCATGCAATGCTAATTTTGCATCTAATTTATGGTCAGATTGAACGATTATTACTCTTATTAATATAAGTGAACATGCATGTTTTTGAGAATAGAACGTATTGAATACAGCATTTAATAAAGTGGCTCGCAATACATCTTCATAAATATCATAAACATTATTTAAAATTGACCGAAACCCACCGTACAAATATATCGGACCATCAGTTGTGCCGCAATCTTTATGTTTAACTGAGCTTTTGCCAACGATAAAAATATCGCAGAGGAAATGTTCCTGGTCGTTTATCTGCAGTGATTAACAGGTAAGTAAAGTGGGTTTTTTTTTATTTATTACTATTGTCTTATGTGTTTCCTGTTTTATAACTTTTATGTTTCCTTTACCTATACTAAGCTTGTGGGTTTCCCCCCCTTTTTATTTATTTATTTAATAGGGTCCAATTCTGAAGACGCTACCCAACACCAGGAAGAAGCCAGAGGCCCATTTCTTCGCTCAACAATACACGGAAGAAGAAGTCTCATAAAGCACGGGAGTGATGAGAGCGATAGCCAGCCGCAAGTGAAGAAGAAAAAAATCGATCTAATTTTTAAAGACGTCGTGGAGGCGTCTCTAGAAGCGAACCAACGGCAGGACAATCCCCTGAATAGCACTCATAGGTCATTATCAAGACCTAGAAGCAGAACCTTTTCACCAAATGTAGTGGAGACAATCATGAGCCAGACTGAACGCAAAGTTCCTCTTGTGGCCTGCGGTCTTGCGGCCGCCAAGCAGCTCGAGAGCGGTCTTGAAAGATACGTCAAAGTAGAGGATTCGCAAGAAGAGCTTATGTCGATTAACGAAGGCCCGTCGACATCCTTTTGCCCCAACTGCGTGAGACTGAAGAGACGTATCCGTGAACTTGAAGCGGAGCTTCTTCACTTTAAACAACAAGAGCACACCGAGACCCTGGGCTCAGGCTTGCCTAAATCCGAGTCTTTGCCCAGCGATGACATCAGAGGTAGGTTAACACAATGGCGCCAGCTCAGCCGCGGGATTGTCGTGCTGAATCAAAACACTGCTGCTAAATATATAAATTATATACCATGTCCGTATACTGTTATGAATAGCAAATGCTGTTTTTTTTTCAATGTGGCTGTAAACTTGATAGATGCATTAAATATGTTGGAGGAAAAAAGAAAAGTCTGCTTGTTTGCTGTCTGATTATACGCTTGTAATTATGAATAATTATCAGTTTATCATTATCAGTGCTCAAACTAGAGACCTCCCCGGGATCCCGGGGAGTTTTGACCCTCTATCATGCCCGTATGTTTAATAAATACGTTATTTTCTCCTGCAGGCAATATTTAAGTCGCTCCCGACCTTGTGCCTGTATATCGTTCCCTTTCATTTTAGTTGACATTGTTACGGTAGATCCATTTTTTTTATATACATATACATTTATATCATTTTTAAGATCATTTTGCGTGAGTGCCACGAAAATAATTGTATTCTCCCGCAACCCGCAAACACATGAATATATCCCCGCGCTCACCCGTTAAATCCTGTCCCACGCCACACCTGTTAAATCCTGTCCCACGGCCGCACCCGCGCTCACCCGTTAAATCCTGTCCCACGCCGCACCCGCGCTCACCCGTTAAATCCTGTCCCACGCCGCACCCGCGCTCACCGGTTAAATCCTGTCCTCACGCCGCACCCGAGCTCACCCGTTAAATCTTGTCCCACGCCGCACCCGCGCTCACCCGTTAAATCCTGTCCCACGCCGCACCCGCGCTCACCCGTTAAATCCTGTCCCACGCCGCACCCGCGCTCACCCGTTAAATCCTGTCCCACGCCCGGTTCTCCGGTTCAAACAATCCCAATTAGTCTGCAATGCTTTGTTTCGTCTGAAAAACATCATGTGAACATCATTCGTCGCTAGACCCTATATCTGAGAGACGTTGCCATAGAGTGGATTTACAACGGTGATGCCAGAACGAGCAAATCATTTGCGTGAAATCACACTTCCTAATTCTCTTGCAGTGGCAGAATCCTTGACGCCCGTTCCCGGCGGCCTGGAGGAAGATGATCAGGACGTGGACTCTGCGGACGAATCCATAAGCGCCGACGCGATGGTGGCGGCCGACGACGCCTCCAAACTGTCGGTCAGCCCCGGCCGGCGGATCCGGCGCTTCAAACAAGAGTGGCTGAAGAAATTCTGGTTCTTGCGGTACTCCCCGACGCTGAACGAGATGTGGTGCCACGTGTGCCGGCAGTACACCGTCCAGTCATCGAGGACTTCGGCATTCATCATCGGCTCCAAGCAGTTCAAAATCCACACCATCAAGCTCCACAGCCAGAGCAACCTGCACAAGAAATGCCTGCAGTTGTACAAGCTGCGCATGCACCCCGAGAAGACGGAAGAGATGTGTCGGAACATGCTGACCCTGTTCAACGCCGCTTACCACCTTGCGCTCGAAGGGCGGCCTTACTCCGACATCCGGCCCTTAGCCGAGCTGTTAAAAAAGTGCGAGCTTAAAGTCGTCGATCAGTACATGAACGAGAGCGACTGCCAGATCCTTATCCACCACATTTCCCGAGCGTTCAAAGAGGACTTGGTCGAGAAGATCCGCCTGTCACCGTTCCTAGGAGTCATCATGGACGGGCAGAACGACGATTTGCTAGCAGACACCGTTGCCGTTTACGTGCAGTTCATCACCACTGAAGGGCCCGCCCACTACCGAGTTCGTGTCCTTACAGAGACTGAGCGGTATCAGTGTAGACGGATACCTCCAAGCCATTGAGCGTGCTTTTGGGGTCCTGGGTCTCCGGCTCCAGGACATGCTTGTGGTGGGATTGGGAATAGATGGTTCCAACATCTCTTCTAGCCTTCGGGCAAACCTTTACGTAGCCATAAGGAAGACGTTTCCGTTTGTGTTGTGCCTGCCAGTGATGATTCACCGTCCCCATCTAGAGATCCTGGATTCCATCTGTGGGAAGGAACTGTCGTGTTTGGACGACTTGGAGAACAACTTGAAGCATTTGTTGAGCTTCTATCGATACTCCCCTCGCATGATGACCGAACTGAGGTCCAGCGCACCGATGCTCTCCGAGGAGACGGAGTTTCTCGGGGACATCCGAGCGGTCCGCTGGATCATTGGCGAGCCTAACGTCCTCAATGCCCTCATCAAGGATTATCTGGAAGTGGTGACCCATCTGAAAGGCATCAGCGCTCAGACTCAGAGGGCAGACGCCGCCGCCATCGCGCTTTCCCTCCTGCAGTTTCCTGATGGATTACCAGTCCGTGAAGCTTATCTACTTTCTTTTGGACATCATCGCTATTCTGTCACGTCTTGCCTTCAACTTTCAGGGAGATTATCTACTCGTTTCGCAGGTCGATTCCAAGATTGTGGAAGCCGTCCACGAGATCGCTCAGCTGGTCGATTCCCCGGGCGAGTACCTCCAAGAGTTCGAGGACAACTTCCGCGAGAGCTTCAACGGCGTGGACCTCAAGAACCTGCGCGTGGCCGAATCGAAGTTCCAGTCCATTCGGGAGAAGATCTGCCAAAAGACCCAGGGCATCCTGGCCCAGCGCATTGATCAGCACAGCCACTGCGTCGTGCAGGCTTGCAAGGTGCTGGACATGTCGTCGTGGCCCCGCAACCGGGACGACCTCCAAAGCTACGGCGAGGAAGAGGTCCTCGTCATCTTTGACCATCTGGAGGCGATTCCCTCGTCCGGCCGGGAGCACCCGCACGACCGGGTGGATTTACGCGGAGGCCTGCTGAGAGAGTGGAGGGACCTCAAAGCCGACTACTTCAGCATGAACGGCTTTAAGGAGGTAACGAGTCACCTTTGCAAGTATAAGCAGCGCTTTCCTTTGCTCAACCAAATCCTGCAGTTGCTGAAGGTCTTGCCGACATCGACTGTCTGCTGTGACAAGGGACGGGAGTCTCTGTACAAAATCCGAAGAAACAACCACTCCAGACTGACACTGGAGCAGATGAACGACCTGCTCACGTTGGCAGTCAACGGTCCACCCATTGCCAACTTCGATGGCAAGAGGCCCCTCGACAGCTGGTTTGAGGAGAAGTCGGGGAACAGTTACACACTTTCGGCGGAAGTGTTGAGCAGACTGTCCAACACTGAACAAAAACCTGTGCTGCACTCCATGGATGTGAATTCCGAGTTCTATCCCGGGATTTGATTGGAGCGTGCATTTCAGCCAATAACGACAGTCCAAATAAAAAAATTGTTTCAAAAAAAGCCATCTTGGTGGGCGTGAACTGACTGGGGGGGCCGTTATGTGATTTGGCCAATGCGAACGACGTTGGCTCTGCTGCTACAACGGCCTGGTCAGCAAAATCCGTAACTCATTTATAAAAAATAAATAAATAAATAAACCAATTGTATAAATGCCTTTGCAGGGCTTTGGCACTTACACACTTAAACCTGTTCTGGAATGTGTAATTATTTTTACGTAATGTTCCAAAGAAATGGGAAAAAAACAAAGCACTTCTTGTTAGCGTGAATGAAATGAATAGTAGAAATATATATATATATATATATATATATATATATATATATAAAAACCCTTTTTTTAATTATTTCACATACTATCTTTGGTGTGTCCAGTATTTGCTTGAATATGCACAGTTATGCCCGAGTTATTTGTGTTCCTGAGAACCTAATTTGACTTTTGTCTGTAAATGCTATGGTTTGACTTTCTTCATTATATGAGAATTATGTACGCTTTTATTTATGCCATGTTTATATGCTGCTTGTCATCCAGTAGAAATCACGTAGAAAGAGATTCTTCTTGCTAGCGCTCCCATTTAACCCGAAACAATCGTTTCAGTTGAATAGCTTTGCATCGAACAACTTTCATTTGTTTGTTTGTTTGTTTTTTGCTCCGAATGTTTAAAAAAAAAACAAAAAAAAAAAAAACGCTCCGTAATGAATTTTCCGAATTGTAGCCCTGCATGGCGCAGTTTTATTGCCAATGGTCAAGCGGTTTGGCATGCAATATGCAAGACGCTCAAGCCTTATACTCGTATATTAATTCTCATTTTTAATATTATTATTATTATTATTATTATTATTATTATTCTGCAAATGAGAGAACATCCAGGACACTTCAACCTCCGAACCAACTGACTTTTTAATAGTGCAAAAACAATTCTTCAAAAGTAATAATAATAATGGTATTATTATACTGACACTCTTTTTACACGCACATGCTTTTTTTTGCCTTTTTTTTTTTTATATTATTTACCACTATATATTATTCTCGACATGTGCAATGTGCTATTAATCACACATTTATTGTTATTTTTCGAAGACACTTTTAAGATTTAGTAAAGAATACTATGGATTTCAAAAACCTAAACATGATGATTTTTTTTATTATTATTATTATTATTAAAAAATGTTTGTTGGTGAATTATTTAGCATTTTTAAAAAGATAAAAAGAAATGAATGGAATTAGCAATGCTGCTTTTTTTAAAGTCTTAATATAATCACCAAAGTTTCTACTGAAATAATGCGTATAGAATCGTTTTGCAATCATTTCATTGTTCGATTAATATATATATATATATATATATATATATATATATATATATATAAAATCACATTATAAAGGGCACATAAATAGAGAATATGGCCTTATGCAGTATACGTTGTTGAAATTTGATACAGTAACTTTGCATGTTCTCTGCACACCTCGATTGATTTCTTTTTTAAAGCGAATTTGTATGCAAGTTTCGATAATATTCAGTTATTTTGTAATATTTTACAGAATTATAAATACTGGCATGTGTTGATATAGAAATAGCTCAAGAATGATTTTTTTTCCCCCGAACATTTTAATATCATTTTCTCACAATATGTTTCTTATTATTATTTATGCAGATCACACAATGTGTTAAAAAAAAAAAACCTTTTTTTCCCCCCAGAAATTAATATTCAGTATGTTTTATGATAAATGTTATACTTCCAGCAGTGTGTATTATCTACATAAGTTTTTTTTGTTTGTCTTTTTCATGTAAATGATTTATTTTTGATATATTTTAGCACCATAGCATTCCCTTGAATTGTAGTTGAGGTCCAATTTGTATAATGTTCTGCTTTTATACAAACTCATATCGCTGTGTTTTTCTTTTTTTTTGTTGTTGTTGTGGTTTTCTTATTTTTGTTTTTGTTTTGGCTTGTTGATGAATGTACATACTGTTACCTCAGATGTGCCATGAAAAAATGGATAATTTTGGTACCTAGCTGTATTCAGCCAAATGCAATTTATTTGCGTTTTCATTCATTTTTTTTTCTTCAGTGTGTGTGTGTGTGTGTGTGTGTGTGGGTGTGTGTGTGTGTGTGTGTGTGTGTGTGTGGTTTGTATTTGTTGTGTTTTTGTCTTCACGATGGTTTGCCGCACCCGTCGCTGCACAGGTCTTCCATGTTTGGAGAATGATTGGGCTTCTTGGATGTAAGTTTATCTTTTTTTTTTTTTTTTTTTTTCTATCCCGCACAAAAGCACCCGTTTTGCTTGTACATTATTTACCATAATGCTTATTGATTCTATTCAGCTTCTCTGCCTTTTTTTAAGATCATAAACTATTTCAATCTTTTAAGGTGTTAATTATAAGGATATTTTCGGTATAAGATCGGTATATAAAAAAAACAAAACGGAACAAATCTATTCGGATGTTTCGCCGATGATTTTTTTTTTTTTTTTTTTTTTTTTTTTTTTTTTGGGGATTTTACTTTTACGCAGTCAACATAGTTGTGTCATCAAATATAACCATGTACACGGATTTATACATCACAGGTTTTGGGATTTTGCATGAATACATTGTAACACTGGAAATACACAACTATAACGTATATGTGAACTTAAGGGGTAAGTTGCATATATAGAATATGCGTGAGATTATGTACTACTATATATATATATATATATATATATATATATATATATATATATATATATATATATATATATATATATATATATATATATATATGTTCACTCGAAATGCAAGCTTAATAATATATAATTCCACATATAACACTTTAATAAAAAGAAAAGTTGTTTTGTATTTTAGATGGATTCGTTTGGGTTTTGTTTCACTTCACCTTGAACGAGATCTCTGTGAAATGCACTTTGTTTGTCTGATCCCGAGTTGTTGGCATCCGGACCAATGACATGTCGAGGCCGTGTAGATTAGCATGTGATCAGATTTAGATTAGATTAGGAGTGAAGGGTAAAACAGTTACGTACACTTGGTATGAATAAACTCTGGTTAACCATTGTACCCCTATAATTATTTAATTGGTAGCTCATTGGTTATCGCATTGAGCTTAGATCCGGAAGGTCGCAGGTTCGAGTCCCAGCACCTGCTGAGCTGCCACTAGTGGGTGGGCGTGGGCCGAATGAGAAACCAACAACAATAACGTTGAACATAACATTTTCACTTGTTCAAAGAGCGGTTAAATATCATCATGTTCATTATGCTACCAAAAGAATATGGATATGCTATTTAAGAAAAAGGAAATAAATAAATATTTTTTTCTCACTGAGCATACTCCAACAATGTCAGCACTAGTGCGTTTATACTTTCTTCTGGTGCGGCAAAGAAGCCGAAGCATTCAGCGGGCCGGATTAAAAGGACCAAGGGCCCGGATGTAGTTTTTGCCCACCCCTGCACTAGTGGGTCCTTGAGCAAGGCTCTTAACCCCAATTGCCCCAGTATAGCATATTTTAGAGGACCTGGCTTTGCGTTTAAGTATGTTATCATTATAGTTGTATAAATACAATGAAATTATATATATATATATATATATATATAGATAGATAGATAGATAGATAGATAGATAGATAGATAGATAGATATATTTGTGTTTGTATCTATCTATCTATCTATCTTTCACATCACTATATGTATATAAATCACTTTAAAGACACTAATTGATTAATTCATTGTGTTGGTTAATTAACAAAATCCGGACAACAAAGAACAAAATAAAAACAAAAAAAATAAACGATAATTAAGATCATTTCAGCACTGACCTTTCCTCATCCGCACTTACCGCTCGTAATGTTGGCGTGGAATATAAAAGAGGCGATAGACGTGTTTTATTAACAACCACCTAAGTATGTAACCTAAATATATCACATATCAGTTTATATGGAGCAAGCAACCGAAACCGGAACATAATTGATATAATACATTGTTGATATTGTTGCTACTGCGAACACTGTTCTGGACTAAACATAATGAACTTAATAAATGATGAAACAAAAGCGTGTTCTTCACTGTACAGTCAGAACAGCAGCCGTACACAGACCTATAATAGATAAAATGTAAAAAAAACGAGTCAGTTGCGGGGAGAAAACAACAATTTGAATGTGTGCGGTGGAAAGTCTATGGAACGTCTGATACACTGCACTTATTATCTTCCCAGCTGCAGCACAACATAAACTCCATGCTTTTTTTGTTTTTTTTAATCCCAAGTCGCTGTCATTGTTTTGTGAAATGCCCAGTTATTTTTCTGTAGTCGAGTGGCAACTCGAAGAAGCTCTACATTCCTGACTGTAAAGCCATTTCAGATCTGCCTGACACCATTGTGTAGTGCCCACACTGAGACCTGCACACAGAGACATAATCTACCCCTGTGTCTCGTTCTACTGGGGAGTAATATACTGCACGCTAAATATCTATCTATCTATCTCTCTATCTATCTATCTATCTCTCTCTCTATCTATCTATCTATCTATCAATCTATCTCTCTCTCTCTCTCTCTCTCTCTCTCTCTATTTATCTATCTGGTTATCAATCTATCTCTCTCTCTCTCTATTTATCTATCTGGTTATCTATCTATCATTCTATCTATCGATCTATATATTGTTCTGTCTGTCTGTCTGTCTATCTATGTATCTATCTATCTATCTATCTCTCTTTCTCTATTGATCTATCTATCTATCTCTCTTTATCTCTCTCTCTATCTATATATCTATCTATCTCTCTCTCTATTGATCTATCTATCTAAATAACTAACTAACTAACTAATGACCATATGTATATGTATATGTATATCTCCTCAGATTGCTGTATTTCATGTGTTTGTTGCTTTTAATTTTGATGATTCTGGCTAATGAAAACCCAAAATCCAGTATCTCTGAAAATTAGAATTTTACTTAAGACAATAAAAAAAATATATATATTTTTTTAGTACAAAAATATTGGCAGTATTTATGTTGCGTGTTCCTTCACATGCATGGTTACACACTCATACATGTTGTGTGAGACGCACTGGTGTATCTTTTCGTATTTTCCAAATCCAGCGTTGTAACCCTCGCTTTAAAAGTTCGCTGATCTATTTGTACTGTGCAAACGTCAAAGAAATGCAGGAAGGAAAGATAAAACCTTTCATCCACGATTCAATTGGATTTCAAAACAGCAGCGAAAGCATGTTGCTTCTTACACGGTAGTAAATAAAATAGATTTCCTCATTTCTTCGGAATCGTTAGTGACCCGAATCGTTTTTGTTTTGTTTTTTTAAAGAGTTTTGGAGGAAATTCCATTTTTCTTTTTGTCTCGCAGACAAAAACGCAGCAGTTGCTTGAAAAGCATTCTGTTATGTAATAGTGGAATACAAAGCTTTTTTGCTGGATGTTGGTAATGCGTCTGTGAAAAATAACGTGGGAGGAAAAAAAAACAAATATGGTGCCTCAACTTTTTCACAGTACTTTAACAAGTGTCAAAAATTACCCTATGTTATTATAATTATTATTATTATTGTTATTATTATTATTCAAGGAAAGTCGTCAGTAAGCTATTATTTGCCATGAGTGGTGCGGCCTGGGCCAACCCAGTGTGTCTATAACTGCCATCAATGACATCATTCATGCAGGGCAGCAGGGGTGAGACTGGGCGAGAGCAGAGGAGAGATGGCATGAGAAATCTTTGTCCTGAATGGGCTGTGTGTGTGTGTGTGTGTGTGTACTGTGAACTCTGCTCGCCTTGAAAAAAAACAACACATCAGCAAACTGTAAACACTGGTAAGTAGCTTTCTCCTATCTAAAACAATTATTTCAGATAGAAAAGAACAATTAATCACGTTTACTGGTGCATATATGTCTTATTTTTCTCTTCCTTTGTCGGAGGAAGGAAAGTGAGATGAAATTCACATTTGGACTTTTCGTGGTCTTCTCTTTGCTGACCGTCAGCGTCTGTGAGTTTGCTCTCACTTTGGTTCGTTGCTGATATCCTGCTGTGTTGTGCACGACCCTAGTGTGTGTGTGTGTGTGTGTTTTTTGTTTTTGTTTTTGTTTTAAACAGGCAATACGCATTACAGAATGGACTACTCGTCATTAAGTGCCCCTCTGCGCTGCTATAAGTGCTCCGATTACTATGGAGGGAGGTGTGAAAATGTCCAGGAGTGCACTTATGAAGACTCGTGCCTGTATCTGCATGAGAAAGGTGCGGGTTACAAGCATTAACGGCTAATTACAACATTAATTGCAACAGATGTGCTCACTTTTATTAATTTATTTGTTTGTTTTTGTTTTTTTTTTAATTGGCTTAAACCTTGACCTTGCTGTAACCTTTTGACATCTTTCAACATTAGTGCGACTAAATTCCTAAGGATTATTCCTTTAGCTTTAGAGGAGTAGTTTATAGGAGTAGGTTATAAATGATACTTCTTATGACACCGTTCATACACCTGGTTTAAAAGTAACATTCATTGCATAGCAAGTTGAACCCGTGAAATCTAACGTGCTGGTTTTTTTTTAGAAAAATAAAATGTGTTTCTATTTCAAAGTTTATTGGCAAAAGGTGCAAATGCTTCTTCTTTACCCAAAATGCCGTTTGTTATCTACTAATCCCGGTGCCAAATGGGATTTAGCCTTCATCTTCATCTCGTCCAGTGCTTCTCAAACTGGGGGCTGCGGCGTCCTAAGGAGCCACCAGATGGCGCTAGGGGGAACCGCAGTGAAATTCTAGACTGTAGCTTATGAAATGATTTCAAAATATATATATATATATATATATTACCTGTATATCAGGATTGTCGATTAAAAAAATTGAAATATAAAAAAATAATACAATTATATGCATTTTATGCAGCACAATACACCGAAACCACACGAGATGCTGCGTTGATATAAGATAAGATAAACCTTTATTCATCCCACAGTGGGGAAATTTTAATTTTTCAGCAGCCCGATTTATATATATATATATATATATATATATATATATATATATATATATATATATATATATCATATACATATATTTTTGCAAACAAGACAAAAATGAAGCAATAGAATTGGGTCATATTGCCCATATCGAACTGGTGCTTTGGCATTCTTTGTTATTGTAGTTTTGAAAGAAGCAGAATTAACAGTAGCGTTGTTTTGGCTCGTTCACTGATTATAAACTCTGATAGCAGCAGGAAGAAAAGACCTTCTGTAGCCCTCCTTCAGACATTTCAGATGTAAACGACCTGCTCAGACATGAATCTGTCTATACGAGTGCACAAAATGGATAGTAATAATATATTGATTTAAAAAAGATATTTATTTTTTTATATCTAGGATGCAGAAGATTAATATCGGAGAGGCTTGCACTGAAAAAAAAAATTATAATGTAAATGTTATGCGCTTTTTTGTTTAGACATTAGTTCAATGCCATCATGCTCGTCATTTAGCTAAATTAGCACAATGTTGCTGTATTGGGATGTGGACTATGGCAATGGCAAATAAACACAATGGCAAATAAACAACAACATTTTCTTTCATGGTTCAGTTTGATGGCTCTCGCATGTTGTTTGTCTGTTTAAAGAAGACTCTCGACTATGAGAGTAAACCTTTTCAAAGCTATGGTTCGTATTAT
The DNA here is from genome assembly GCA_030449085.1 of Kryptopterus vitreolus. Lineage (NCBI taxonomy): Eukaryota > Metazoa > Chordata > Actinopteri > Siluriformes > Siluridae > Kryptopterus > Kryptopterus vitreolus. The sequence goes on from JACRUU010000021.1 coordinate 8,244,727, forward strand.
ATTGATTGTCAAGGTAACAGGGACACGACAGGGAAACAAAAAACACCATGCATGCAATGCGATCCGATATTTTTGATCGGATGTGGTTATCTTGTGGCCACCATGGTCTGTGCTGTTAAACAAATCGAATGTAACGATCGGGGATTATAGCCTTTGTATTGCATTTATGAGCGTAAACACAAATTCACCGTAAACCGAAGCAAAAAAATTAGTCTTGCTGTTCCTTCTTTGTTTTTGTTTTTTTTGTGACAGGAGGGAAAACGATCCGGCAGTGCATCAGGTACACGGACTGCGACAACTCCCGGCTGTCTCAGATGTTTCCCGCCGTGTCTGGATTTCAGTATCGCTGCTGTACCTCGAGCTTATGTAACAGCGGGCACAGGGACACCGGCGTCGCCAGCCTGTTCGTCGCTCTGCTCGCCGTGTGGTGGAGCTGCTGCTGCTGATGGCCTCCTCACCGGATGTCTTTACCTACAGTATTAACACTAGAATTACAGATCTGTTGGTTATGACTGTCTTTTAATGCATATAAACCCCTTAAAAAACGGGATTTAAAAAAAATTACATTTATTTATCGATCGTTGCCTAATAGTGTTGGAAATAACGATTAAACCAGAAGCCTTATGTAAAGCGCCTGTTGTAGCTAACGAATTGATTTGACGTGTCATTTTGTTGCACTGTATTTTGTAATAGTAAAAGAAAACATGCACGCTACAACCAATTGTTTCGAGACACTTTTTCATCCATATGTGTGTGTTTTTTTTTTCCACGCCAAACATTACAATTGTGTATAGGATGGTTTTTGGATGACGTGGTATTAGCATTTCTCCTCCACAAAAAGACCAAAACCTGTTATAGCATGACGGATATGGAGCTCTGACCCCAACCATATTGAACGCGTTGGGAATGAATTGGAATGCTGAATACATCCCAGGCCTCCTACATGAGTATTTCATTTCACCAACACCCTTGTTGCAGAATGAGCACACTCCATAATCTAGTGGAACGTTTACGGCATTTGGCAGACGCCCTTATCCAGAGCGACTTACAAGTGAGCAATTGAGGGCCTTGCTCAAGGGCCCACTAGTGGCAGCTTGGTGGTGGTGGGGTTTGAACCCATGATCTTCCGGTCCAGAGTCCAACACCTTAACCATTGGGCTACACACCTCCCTATAACATCTTAGATATAATGATAACAACGTTGGAGGTGGGAGCTCAGTGGTTAAGGCATTGGCTTCGGGACCCTTGAGCAAGGCCCTTAACCCTCAATTGTCTGGATGAAGACGTCTTTAAATGTTAAGTATATATGACATTCAAAACCGTTGCTTCAATTTACTTGAGTAGTTGTTGTTTTTTTGTGTGTGTATATAAGTTGTTTACAGTAGTAGATTTTTCCAGGATTTATTTGTATTCATATTGTTCGCTTTTTTTTTTTTTTTACAAAACGGTTGCCTTGGCGCACCAGTCAGATGACAGGGCAACGTCACCCTCGTCGATCCAGACAATAATGGCCTATTCAAGTGTCTTCGCAGTGAGCGATGAGATGAGATTGGGCGACTTTGTCTCTATCAGACTGAATCTTTGGGGAAGACAATGAGCATAATAGAAATCTTGCCACTCCGACAGATCTCACACTCATCAAGGTTGCTCGTTTGGCTGACGAGAACCTGTGACGCCGGTGTATGGTGGTGGTGGGAGATGAACAAGGTGAACAAATCATGATACCACTAGAAACGGGGGAAATGGAAAACTACATGGAAGAAAACACAAACCACAAGCCGTAACGATGCTACGATGATATTTAGTATTTTTTTTGTATCCATAGTAAATACAGAGGGTACAGTGAGTGTGGAATGGCAAATGGTAAATGCAACATCCAAAGTAGGATAATAAAAAAATGCTCATGAAAGTCCCAATATTTAAAAGTGGACTAGTAGACAATTACAATAGAGCAGGAGTGAAGAGGCCTCGGAACAAAGGCAACTGTCATTGCACAAGCTCAGCTCATGAGAGAAAGAGGCGGAAAAAATGCCCTGAATATGGAGGAAAACTAGATTTAATATACAGGGTGGTCCAAAAAAAGATGTTACCACTTACAATGGGATTGACTTTTATTTTAATAACACATATTTACACACAATGCCACACGCAGGTTCCAAAGAAAGACGGATGGCAGGAACAGTCCTTTCCGGTCCGGTTCCTTATTTAAAAATTCCTTCCTCTTTGCCAGGTTGTCTTTACAGGTTCCCTTGAAGACTTTAGAACCCTAAACATTCTCATTTATACCGGACTTTCTGTCATCATGATCCTCGGCCCGAGTGAGTACCTTCTCTGCCTTCCCGCCCTGCACTCCCCTCACAATATAGACATTAAAAATAATAATAATAATAGTAAAGATATTACAGGATTGACTTTATTCGTTTATATATTTTTAGCGTTTTTGTTTTGTTTTGTTGAGGATTGATTCCATGGTATGGACTTGCTATATACACTTTATGCTCTAGGGGGCGCTGTATCATTGCTGGGATATGTGAAGGAAAAGAAATCGCTGTGTACTACGTGTATCAATTATATCGCATCTTTCTTGTTTTTTCTTCTTTTTAAAAAATAAATAAATAAAAGTAAGACATTTAGTGCAGTTTTATTATTATATCTATATGTATCGTCTACAGTAAAAAACAACATTTTAGTTAAATGCTGGTTGTGATCAGAGCAAATCCCCTTTAGCCATAAATACCACCATCATTATGTTTGGAGGGCAATGTAAGTGTTTATTTTGAGCCTTTCAAGCCATTCTTAAATCAGCTTGGAATGCACACAAAGAAATTCGTCCTGTTTATTTAAAACGTAATCTTCTAACAGATTTATTTATTTATTTATTTATTTCTGATCTAATGCATGTCTATGCAATCTCCACAGTGTCCTTGAATATTAAATCTCTTTTTAAACAAACAAGTTCGGTGAAAGCCATTACAGTCAGGAAGATATTTTTCTGCTTCGTTTACGTGATAGAAAGACGCTTGAATGGTGCTGTTGTTACTGTGCCCCTGTGGCCCTTTTTTTTTTTTGACTCACTTTGTTTGCACAGGCTTATGTTGGTTATTTTATATCTTGTCAAATCCAGATTGTAGCTCTTTCAGAAACACGTGTGTAGTTTATCTTGACCGTGTGTTTTATTCTGCTTGTCCTGGGTAGCATTATAGTTACCTATCACTATCCTTATGGGGGGAAAAATCTCCTATAAATGCAATAAGTTTAGGTAAAAGTATGTAAGAGAGATGTAATGGGTATTTTGACCACAGACAGTGACGAAGATGAAGGGATTGGGTGTACAAAGAACGAGAAGGAAGAGTAATAACAATATCAACTTTGGCATGTTATTGTAGCTTTTGGCCTGTAGGTGGCAGTAGGAAGCAATTTGTTGCGTAGCTTCAGGTTGTGGTCCTGAACACGTGACGCCGCCTTATTTATTGTTTACATCATCACATTTTGATTTTGTATGCTATTTTTGGTAGGGAGTTTTTATTTATTTATTTTTTGCCTTATTATGGGAATAAGCATTTTAACACGACAACATGATATTTTAGTTACTTAGGTTCAAAATGTATGAACAAAAAAAAAACTTATTCCAAAGGTTTATCCAATGGTGGTGCTAAAACTTTTGATAGCACTCAAACTTTTACCAGAAAATCCTTTCATAAGAAGGTTATAATAGCAATAGTATTGCAATGCACATGAAATGTTTATCTCTGTTCCTTATTACATGTATTATTAATGTAAACACTCACAGTGTTTATGTATAAATAGAAATAAATCAATTTGCAAAGAAAGGTAATTGAAATATATATATATATTTTTTTTTTTTTAAATAGCACCGGTCTTAGATTACAATGACTATGAGTTATTGTGAATAGCTAATTATTTTCTTTTTGATTTTATGTGAAATAATTTGAAGAGCAGAATCATTGGTCATAATGATCATAACTGATATCAGTACTAGTCCCAATAATTTTGAAAGCCGTCATTGTAAATATTAAATGAAACTAAATAAATAGGCTGGATTTTTTTTTACTTTCATGCAGACTATTAACACAATCTAATCTGTGACATGAAGTATATTCATATTTTAAATGGAAATGTTCCTGTCAGAAAATAAACATCCACAAATGGTTGAATTTATGCAAAATCTTGATCCACGTCCCTAAAAAAGAATTTTATTTGTCAGTATTTGGGCTAAATGTGAAAAAAAAAAAAGGATGTGAATCCAAGACAAGAAATGCTTTTGACGAGAAAAAAAAAAAAAAAAAAAAAAAAAAAATATATATATATATATAATATATATATATATATATATATATATAATAATAATAATAATAATAATTTCTGAGACCCAGTCTGCTGAATACATCAGTACCAAACATGCTAATACGTCATAATAAGGATTGAACAAATCAATTTTATTACTCAGTCTGAATAATAATAATAATAAAGAACTAATCTATATCTGGCCTTCCTTTCACACTGGTTGCATCATTTCTGATATAAACACATTGTACTAAATATGTATGAATTATTTCATTTGGCCAGTTTAAAAAAATCTTTGAATCATTAATGAGGTGTAATGTTAATAATTATGTGCGACAAATTTAAATAATAGAAATATAACAGAGGCCATATTGCCAACACATGGAGGTGAACTATACCAGGCTATAAGAGGCTTGGGAAAAGCTTAAAGGCGCTCCGTTAACACTACATGTGAGCATCATTTCAGGTAAAGACAGAAAGATCTAGAAAACAATTCCAGTAATCTTTTCCTATTTATTCTGTGCAGCTGTTGCTCTGTAAGCTGATGACATAACGAGATCTAGAACGGCTAAGCTGTCCGAACTGTTCCAAACAGTGTTTGTTGTTCGGATTAAAATGCGAACTCAGAATGCTTATTTCTAAATGGATGTTTGTTCTTCCCTGTCGACCTTTGTGGTCAGAAAATAAACAGCTAGGAATAAACCTGGTGCACAGCCCTAAAATAAACATTTCGGGATCTGTATTTGGGGAATAAATGTGCGTAGAAATAGATTTAAGATAAAGATTCAAGATAAAAGAAAATAAAAAAAAAAGAAATGCTTGACCAAAAAAAAAATTAATCCTTTAATTGCACCATAAATGCATAAATAAACAACACAAACAAGACGACACGGAATGGATATATATATATATATATATATATATATATATATATATATATATATATATATATATATATATATATATATATATATATTAGGAACACTTCCAAAACTACATCTGAATAGTATTATTCAAAACCAGCTTTAATGATACTGAAAGCAGATACAACTACAAAACCACAAGACAAGGGAGCGTAAAAACACCAGGACGTCACATAATTACTTGTATAAAATAGAAATATCCACTAAAACAGAAAATTACAAGTCATTAAAAAAAGCAACTGCTTTACTTCCCAAATTGATAAAAAAAGAAAAGCTTCCTGATAAACTAGTCACCCTAAATAACCTGCACATCCACATTGTCTTTGTGTGTGTGTGTGTGTGTGTGTGTGTGTGTGTGTGTTGTGTAGAGTATATACTCTAGTTTTAATCGCTCATATCTTCTGCATTCTCCTCCACCATTTCTCTCCCTATTTCCTCCAATTTCACAATCTTCTTCTGTCCGTTTTTCTCTTTACTTTTATTCGGTTCGTCTTTCTCGGCTGGAACGTACCACGGACGGGATTGGGGATCCTCGCAAGCCCTGCCCGCGCTCCTCCTGTAGCCTCCCCGTCCGGCCCGAACCAGTCCCCAGCCCTGAGGCTTACCCTCGTGAGGGCCGTTGTCCTGCACCCCCCTCGTCTGGTCCAGCTCCTTGGCGCTGAGGGCGGGCATCCTCACGGGGACCGTGTTCCCGAATTTGGAATAGTCCACGGAGTAGCGTCCGTCCTCTTCGGTCATGATGGAGACAAAGCGGCGTCCCCACAGGATCTCCTCAGGAGTGTAAGACGTGCGCGCCTGCATGGTGATACCTGTGGTCTCTACGACGCCTGACAAAGAAGAGGACAAGGAGTCATGTTTGAGGGATGTTACTTTAGACCAAATGAATGTGTGTATATGTGTGTGTGTGTGTATATATATATATATATATATAGTGTGTATATATAGTATATAATATATATATATAAATATATAAATTATATATATATATAATTTATACCGTAAATTTCGGACTGTGTGTGTATACACTTTTTTCTACTAGTTTTTCCTGTGTGAACCATAATAGGTGCGGCTGTGCAGATTTTTTCCAGTGTCTAACCGGAATGTCAAAATTAAGACAAAATAAATGCAAAGAAGAAGAATGCGCTGTTCCTCTTTAGTGTGTAGAAGCGGATAGAAGGAGGACAAACTCTATCTTTACAAGGTTAAGGTGTCGTCATTCACACACAGGAGAAATGAAGATAAATACTGTACACGTAATATAGCGCTTATTTTCTTGCTTCGTTCAGTCCCGTTTTAATCAGTAAAGTCTCTGCTCAGTGGTTTCTACTCAAAAGCTATCTTCACCACACACCGCTTCCCGGTGCGCGCACACACACACACACACACTACACACACGCGCGCGCGCGCGCACACTCGCACGCACACAGACACACACACACACACGCGCGCGCGCGCACACTCGCGCACACTACACAGCACACACACGCACACACACACACACACACACACCACACGCGCACACGACACCACAAACACACGACACACACACCTAGTAGTGTCCTAGTGTCGCGGACACGGCTCGATATATGTTAGCCTATGCCTAACCTATATCCCGGTACCACGGCGCGCAGAGCGCAAGGCTCCCTAGCCTATGGCCGCTCCGTATGAGCGGCGTCTCCTGAGTTCTTTATTCTAATAAATCCTGTTTTGTATGAATTCCGGATCTCCGCGTCTCTGTGCAGCGTCCACCGTTAAACCGTGTTACAAATACAGGTGTTAAAATAAAGGTTAGGAAAGGTTCGGCAATTCAAAAGCGGATGCGGATGCGGCATTTGTATGCAGGTGCGGCTTATTTATGAATTTTTTGGGTTTTTTTTTTTAAATAGAGCAGATTTATATCCAGCGGCTTATATCCAGGTGCGCTTTATATATATATATATGCATTTGAGAAAAGCACATATAGTGACTAGGAAGGCATTTGAGAATATTGAGACATGCCAGACGAGCTTCTCCTTTTTTTCCGGTTCCTTTTTTTAAACCTCACCCGGAAAGGTTCTCCTCACGTTACATATACATTCAGAAGAAAAACTACACTGTCTCCAGGGGCTCGGTAAGCGTGGGGAAAAAAACCCACTAGCATCCACTATATTAAGAAAAACAAGGTGTTCCTCAGGACATTGAAGGTTGGTTTCATTATAACCACCTTAAACAAACTGTGATTTTTTTTTGTGGTTTTCAAAAGAAGCTAAATATGAGCATAAATAAGCGACTATGTTAGTTTAGAATATACCTGTCTATAATACTGATTTACTTACTGATTATATATTTTTTTACTGTTTACTTTTACTGTATTCTGTCTCAATAAGACAGTGCGTATATTCTCTAATCCGATTTGTCAGATGCTGTTAATTGATCTTCTATAGCACCAAACGACCTCAAATGCAAATATATATATATATATATATATATATATATATATATATATATATATATATATATATATATATATATATATTATAACACACACACACACACACATTGTTATAATATATATATATATATATATATATATATATATATAGTATATACACACACACACACACACACACACACACACACACACACACACACATATATATATATATATATATAGAGAGAGAGAGAGAGAGTATCGATAATACTATTGTTATTCTATAACTTATACTATATATACTATAACTGATTGTTATACAATTACTAGGAATTTCCACTATTCATTTCGAGCGTGTTTGCTATCTTGATTCCTATCTAATATTAATAACAACATGCTCTCTCTAATACACTTACAGACATGTGTTATTAACAGTCACCTGACTGGGCCCTTTGTATACTTAGCGCCGAAAACAAATAAGCAGCCTGTGGCTTGTTGTGGTCTCGGTTAAACGTCTTTGTACCTTCCAGTATAATTATGATCTCCAGATCTTCATTGGCCAGCGACTGGGCTGAGAGCTCGTACAGGGGGCTCCCTCTGTCGATGGTGTGACTGATGATGAGGGGCGAGACGAGGAAGATGCCGTTGCTTCTGAGGGGGTTTTCCACCTGGATGTCCAGTTGGCAGACGGGAATCACCTCTCCTTCTGCCGTCACCATCCTGCGAATCACCTGGGAAGATTGACGCGGGACACGGGTGATCAGAATTCAGGGAGACACCTTTGCTACTTGCTGGAAAGGCATCAGGAACGAACGAACGAACGACGAAGTGCACTAAGTGGCCTGTTCCCTCACCTGCATCTGAATGGTAGCCGATATGATCATGCTCTTCCTCAGGTCTCCGACGCGAAACATGAACGTGGGTTTGCCGTTGCGTGGCGCGACGACGGCGTTCCGCGAGAAGATGAGCGTCTCCGCCCGCCGATTGGCTTGAGCCGTTTTCATGAACACGCAGCCCAGCATGACGGCGTTGATGATGAGGCCCAGGATGTTCTGGATGATCAGAACCACGATGGCCATTGGACACTCTTCGGTCACCATCCTCCCACCAAAACCAATGGTCACCTGACAGCATGACACCAGTCATGACCAACGATATTCTGAGAACAACCTTATTTTTTCGATTTATGTACAATTGAAGCCACCTGAGCTAAAATGTAGATATTAAGCGAGCATTCTTCGGAAAAAATTGCATTGCCTGCTGTGAATTTTTTTATTGTTTTATTTTTTTTATTAAACTATAGTTTCATAATTCTTACCCCTTGAGATAGCACAAATCTATAAATACATAACATTTCTAGCAAAATATCCATGCTGAATTCAATCCATTGAGGACGTTATATCTGAAAATATCCGCATACGTATTAAGACAGGAGCCAATAGTTCTGCATGAAACCTTGACCAACCTCTCATTCCATCCCGCTTCTCACCTGCACTTCGATGGAGAAGAGGAACGCCGAGGTGAAGGAGTGGATGGCGGTGACGCAGGGGACGGGCCCAGGCTCGTTGGGGTCTCGAGGCTCCAGGTCACCGTGAGCGAAAGCCAGGAGCCACCACATCATGGCGAAGAGCATCCACGAGCACAGGAATGCCGAGGTAAAGATCAGGAGCGAGTGCTGCCATTTGAGGTCCACCATGGTGGTGAAAACGTCCTGCAGAAAGCGACCCTGCAGGGGCGGAACGAAAAGAAACTGAGCGTTTATGATCTAAATTGTTCTCACCCAAACATATATAGGCTCCCATACGAGTGAGAATAATAATAATAATAATAATAATAACTATTGCATCACTGTACCTGTTCCCGTATATTCTTGTGAGCAACGTTGCACGATCCATTCTTGGTGATGAAGCGGGCGCGCTGTGATTTGCTGCGGAAGCGGTTATGCTGGGTGGCATCTTCAGCCAGGCGTGTCAACAAAAATCCTTCAGGCACCAGGCCTTTCCGAGCCAACATCGCGGGATTTTCAGACCTTTTCTCTAATAAACACCAGAAATAAAACATGTTTGGTAAAAATACATATCAACCAATTGTAATCCTTATTGAGTAATGAGGCTTTATAACAAAAGCAAACACTGATATAGTATAGTTAGGATAGGACTGGTCATCAATGATTAACAAACAACAAATATGTGTTGTTAAAAAGCACTGAATTTGAATATTGTGCTTTAATTACTGGGTGTGTATATATATATATATATATATATAAAGCAGCTAAAGCAGGGCTGTCAAATTGAACTAGATAATAATGCAGAATTAATTTTATCGACAATAGTTTTATTAATGTTTTATTAAGGGCCGAGTAATGCATTGCACATTTTTTTGTTTTTGACATTTTATTTAAAATAAATAAATAAATCTGCTGTGTTAATTCTACAGGGTCACTTTTGAGTCCAGCCTATGTGCACTGTGTGGTTCGGCTCCATCGCCCAACCGGCAGAATGCATCGTCAGCACCAACCTGGTCTCTCTCCAGGACCTGCACCATATCCGGTGTCAGGACAGAAGTTGGGCAAATCCGGCAGGGGACACAGACTGATCCAAACAATGGATCAGTATACTGAACATCTATAATTTGTGCAATATTATTTCTTTTTTTCTCCCCTCCTTTCCTTCTTAACTACTGTAAGGTCTTTTTTTTTGTGTCAAGAGGCATTGTGCTATATCTTCTATAGCTCGGTCATCTACTCGCATCTGTTTGTGTCATTGTCTTAATACATGTACAATATGCTTATTTAACCAATAAGACAATCGTTACACTGTTTTGTCAGTTTCTATCTCAGGCCAATGCTATGGCTGGTCGTGTTAATGTTGTATTATTATGTATTGTCTTTTTTTTCGGTCCAGCAATGTCCGCTATATTCCACTGGGGCTTTACTCTAAACGGGGAAAAACAAAAAAATACAGTAATAAATAAATTAAAAAAAACCAACAAACAATAAAACATACATCACCACAAGGCAAGAGTTCACAGGACCGTGATCACATTCACACAAAGCCACATCCCAGGTCGGGAATGGTCGTCCATCCACTCAATGGAAGTCCATTTACTGTGATAAATCGAGGGAGAGAAAACAAAACAGGATCTGGAACAACAACAACAACAAACAGGTGTTAATCAGGATGAAAAATAACTTGTAACACGTTGCACATTAAATAAATAAACCGACTGAAGGTAATGGTCCAAACCTTTGACTATTCATTCATTTAGATATGAAAGTAAATATTATATTACTTCAGATGGAATTGTCAATAAGGTGAAACTGGAGTCAATTAGTATAAACAAGACAGCAGAAATAAGACTGAATCAATAACAAAAGCAAGATAAAGCTGAAAGGATGTAGATCGTGCTGGATAATAACCATCAAACCCAAAAACGAACAGCAGAGGTTCTTTACATCAAATATACACCTGTCCGTTTCCATGCAAGCACGGGGTCCATAAATCCAGCACGTGACACCAATCACCTTAAAACACCACTGCGAATAATAATGTCACCTTGCTATTATTTAAATAGCATGTATAAACCCTGACCAAAGCACATGCCCGCGCCAGCACGCGTTTCACTGCGATCGTTGTTTCATTATAAAGCAGAATTTACCTGGACGCCTCCTGTCTCACTGAGGATGCTGTCTGACATCTTAGGAAACGCGTTGGTCTCTCGTTCTCCCGTATCCCTAAAAGACCCGCCTCCTGGGCTACGATTGGCTACGTCGCTCCCAGCCACCGTTCGCGATTGGCTAAGAGCTCCTTTGAAGGTGAACCGCTACCCAATCGCGGCTAAGACAAGATGGCGACCATTCGTCACACAGATGAACCCGAGAGAGAGAGAGAAAGCAGGCGGACGCTGATGTCTTATAGTCGGGTGTTTTTGAGGATTTAACATCACGCCGGAGTATATTTTGATTTATTGTGGACCGGTTTTGTTTGTAAATGCGTTTGTTTGTCGTTGTTTCATTTGTTTAGTTAATTTGGAGGTTTTTATTCCGGAATTATTGGCTTGAGATTAGGTTTGTTTACAAAGATGGCTGATCACTGGAACAGGGGTAAGTGACACGTAGTACTTGTGAAAACTGCTAATAATAATAATAATAATAATAATAATAATAATAATAATAATAATATACATACATACAAATAAATAACAAATAAATATTCCTGGTTGTCATCTAATTAGTTCGGGAATATGTCCTCATTGTTCATTTAACAGTACTTCAGTCACCAGCTACTCTCAAGTGTGTGTGTGTGTGTGTGTGTGTGTGTGTGTGTGTGTGTGTGTGAGAGAGTGAGAGAGAGAGCTAGAGATAGAGATAGATATAGATATGTCCAAACTTTGTGTTCAACCTGTCAGCACACTTCATAAATCACACCTTTTCTACTTAACAAATTGCTTTTCACTGGACACTATATAAGACTTGGTTGGAAATGTACCAAACCCATGGATATTTATAAGGATTATGGTGTTAAAAGGACCATCTTGCAGGACAATCGTCTTGGGTTCTTCCACTCCTTAAACTGTAACTATAAATTCATGGAGCTTTCCATACATTTGTCAGAAATGCTTTTATATGAGGCAGTATCAAAAAGTCTCTCAACCCATTCTACTGCCAATGATTGTCTTTGGATATTCCTGTAAACCCCAAGGAAAGGTACAAGGAAACGAATATGTCACCTACACAATAATATCTACTTGTAAATAGTTCACCATAATACAGAGAGTAGGGTGTTTTTTTTTTAATCATTTTAATCATCTTCCAACACTGTCTTCCTAGGACACGGTGCGGTCGATGATTTGCTGGACACAGAAAACAAGCGCATGGCCGACAATCTCGCGAGTAAAGTATCCAGATTGAAGTCGGTATGTCGGAATCTCTCCAGTACTCTATGCCTTATTCACGTGCCGATGCAAGACATCGCAATATGTGATTTGTCTCTCTTCTAACCCTCACAGTTGGCGTACGATATTGACAAAGAAGCCGAAGAACAGAATCTGTACTTGGATGGCATGGTGTGTATCCTGTCTGCAATCGTGTTAAAACTATTTACAGGTTGGCAGGAAATTAAAGAGTCAGTGAGAGTTAAATTTCACAGTATTGTATTTATTACTTACAACTAGGGCTGTCTCTCACTCTATTCGATTCAGTTGTGACAACGGTGTGATTAATCGCAAGTTAACTTATGATCGATCGTGAATGAATCGCACATTTTGATCTGTTTGAAATGTACTTGTCAAGTTTTGAATACTGCAGTCAACATGGGTGTGGACAAATATGGATGCTTTATGCAATTGTATGATTATTCGTGAAACCAAACTCAACACAGAGCATGAAGAGAAAATGTTCGCAACTGTTTAAATTCCTGTAAACAAATTCTAGACATTTTGTGGGTATATATGTTTCTTGCATACTAATATATATATATATATATATATATATGTATATATATGTATATATATGTCATATTTAACCAAATATGTGGCTGTATTTATTAATTTTACCCCCTTGTAGGACTCAAACTTCCTCAGTGCTACTGGACTGTTAACAGGCAGTGTGAAGAGGTTTTCCACAATGGTCCGCTCTGGCAGAGATAACCGCAAGATCCTGTGCTACGTGTCCATAGGCCTGGTCCTGTTGTTCTTTGTGCTTTACTATCTTGTCCAAAGAATACAGAACTGACTTGTGCATTATTATTCCTTTTTTTTTTATCTCAGTTTTATGAGAAATCTATGTGAAGTCTATTATCTTTGTTTAAATACATTTTCACAAACTGTTATTCAAAAAAAAAAAAAAAAAAAGAAAGTGAAAGCTTCCCGGGTGTGGTTATGGCTTTATCCTGAACTGAGTGGCTTGCTTTTGCTCTAGTGCTGTAAACAAGGCTTGATTGCACAATATTCCATAAATATGACAAAATGAATCTTTGAAATAACTAAATGCTTTATAAGCAAACTTTGTACTAATGGTGTTGTATGTTACTATGTATAGATGAACAGTATCTTTTATTGTTTCTTGGTATTAAGGATATTTTTAATGTTTCCTCCTGCCTAATAAAACACTTTACATTTCTGTCAATTATTATTGTGTTCTTTCTCATGCTTTTGTAGAAACTAAGTATAGCACATTTCACAATGGATATTATCTCAAATTCTTTACAAGATGCAATTAGAACAGAAAGACTTGGTGTATCGATCCTACACCAAGGAAACACTCCTTGTATGAGGGGGAAAAAAAGTCTGTGAGGAACCAGACCCAAAGTGGAAGCCCATCCTCATTTGGGCGACATCAAAGAATGTTATTATCATTCATTCATTCATCTTCTAAATCACGCTTTATCACGATCTTCCATCGGGTCACGGGGAGCCTGTCTCAGGCATCTATGGGCATTAAGGCAGGATACCCCTGGATGGAATGCCAACCCATCGCAGGGCGCACACACACACACACACACACACACACACACATCATACACTAGGGACAATTTTCCAAGGTGCCAATCAACCTACCATGCATGTTTTTGGACCGGGGGGAGGAAACCGGAGAAAAAAACCCCTGAGGCACGGGGAGAACATGCAAACTCCACACACACACATGACCGAGACGGGAATCGAACCCGGATCCTGGCAGTGTGAGGCGAACGTGCTAACCACTACGCCACCGTGCCCAGAATGTTATTATAAATCATAAAAAAACACCATGAATACAGATCACTGGCGATCCTGTGCAATAAATTCCTTTAACACATGAGTTCATTTCAGATTTGTGGTGCTCAAGTGGATAACACGGTGCTAATTAGTGAAATTATTGTGGCAAATTTAAAGCCTTTTTTCCTTCGTATGTCTTCAGAGACAATATTTGCACCTTGAAAATTAGCATTCAGCTAATTGCTTTAATTGGGTATGCATTTCCAGACTTTTTTATTTTAAAAAAGTTTTATTTTAAGTTGTAAAATAAAAAGAGTTTTATTTTATGTTGTGAAAGACAAACAACCAATTAAACCATAAATAAAGCATGACTACCAAATAGACAACAAACGCCAGTGTTTAAAAAATGCACGGAAGCCAGACATACACACTTCCTTCATCTTTTTATCTACTATCTATCTATCTATCTATCTATCTATCTATCTATCTATCTATTTATTTATTTATATATATAAATACTCCTCTCTTGCTCTCATTATGCCACAGGATATTAAATGTTATCTTTTTTTATTATTATTATTGGACTCGAGAAAAATCCAGCAAGTGGGATTCAAATATTATTACTTGCCGACGTCTCCGGTCCTGTAGATGGCGCTAGTGCGTGACGCGACAACCTCCATCCAGGCACACATCCATCCATCCAGCCTCCTGGTCGGGTTCCTCATAATTCACATCTCCCCGCAGATGGTGGTCTTGCTGTGGCGGTTGTGCAGAGACAAATCCTCCGAGCGTCTGATTTGATCCTTCGCGTGTCGATCGAAGATGTCCAGCGAGACCGAGCAGGCTGTGGAGGAAGCGACTACGGAGGAGCAGCAGGTCGGTGCGGCCACCAGCTAGCATGCTTCCTCCTCCCAATGTGGATGTGTCATACAAACCCAACGGCGTGTTTATAGACTCCACTGCTATGATCCCGTGTTCCTCCGTCCCGCATGTCTCAAAGCGCATCTCAAAGCATGCCTGCCATTTCCCACTGGTTGATGATCCTCTATTTCTTCTCCTAATCTGTTTTTTGTTTCCCCCCTCCCTCTTTTTCCACATTATTCTCCAGGAGATGCAGGATAAAGTTGTGAGTCCCGAGAAGGCAGAAGAAGCAAAGCTGAAAGCCAGATATCCTCATCTCGGAGCGAAGCCTGGAGGATCAGACCTGCTGAGGAAAAGACTCCAAAAAGGGGTTTGTGTTTCTCAGACTGGAATAGAATCCACTTTCTTCGTCACATATACATTACAGCACAGTGTGCTTCGTTTTAGAAGGTACCCAGTAAGTACATCAGGAGTATGAGGTGTATAATGGACTCCAAAGTGAATCAGTATACCTCTTAATAGCATCGCAATGAAGAAACCATCGGTATTGTATAGAAAGGCGGTATAAACGGCGCGTCACATTACAGACCGGAATGGGCGAGAATGAATTTCATGTACATCTATGAAACTGTGCAGTTTACATTACCAGTAGATGACCTTGTTAAAAGATGTGTACATGCACTGATCAGTCCGTTTGGTTATTAATCCTGATTCGTCGAGCATTAATGATGTTATCTTGTTCAGCAATCTGAGCTAGTGTACCATCTGACCCCAGCCTTCTCTCGTGTGGCCGAGCCTTGGCCACTCGAAAGTTCTTTGCTTCTCGTTCTCAATGTTATCTGTTTAGTGTATGTAAGCATTTGTCATAAAGATGCAACGTGGTTAATTTACTGGGAAAAGGTCATTTACATTTACTGCATTTGGCAGACACCCTTATCCAGAGCAACTTACAAGTGAGCGATTGAGGGTTAAGGGCCTTGCTCAAGGGCCCACTAGTGGCAGCTTGGTGGTGGTGGGATTTGAACCGGTGATCTTCCGGTCAGACAAACCGTATCGAGGAGTTACTGCTGGTTGAACAACTAATTTGCCAAGTAAGAAAGCCAAGTCTCGTTATACTCTAGACACAGCTGCACCATACATGTGCACCATGTGTAGCAGGCACATGGATATTAACCTCAAACTACTAATTATACGCTCTTGGTCCCAAACACGATGTCTAGAGGTTAAGGCATAGGGCTCTGGATCGGAAGATCGCAGGTTCAAATCCCACTACTGAGCTTCCACTACCTTGAGCAAGGCCCTTAACCCTTAATTGCTCAGTGGTAAGTTGCTCTGGATAAGGCCGTCTACCATAAATGTAATGGATTATTCGAAATAATTTGAATGTATCACCAGTTTATATGGAAAGTAACCAAAACCGGAACATAATTGTTAAAGGAGCCACGTCCCGTATTTAACAATTAAAACAACCATGAATGAACATTGAATAGATCAAAAAATTAATACTAAAAGCACAATTTCCAGAGCAAAATGAATATTAAAATATAGCTGCGAGCAGCAATGATGGGCCCAAGCGATGTGCCATCATCGCCCGGGTGCACTTGATAAGCTATTAGAATAAAGATAAATATAAACCAGAGATCTATTGACTGCCCTCATTAAAACGTTAGTCAGCACCTTTGAGGTGTGTGTGTATGTATGTATGTGTGTGTTTATCAATGTATAACTTGTTTCTCCAGCAAAAGTACTTCGACTCAGGAGATTACAATATGGCCAAGGCAAAAATTAAGAATAAACAGCTGCCCGCGGCTGCGACGGAGAAAACCGAGATCACCGGAGATCACATCCCGACGCCTCAGGATCTGCCTCAAAGGAAGACCTCGCTGGTGGCCAGCAAGTTGGCTATTTGACACGAACTTTGTGAAGATCTTTGATCTCTGCTTTACTTCCATTTTTGTCCCCCCCCCCTTTTTTTTGGTGCTTTTGTGTCTTTTCTAACGTTCTTTGGTCAGTGTCATGATTCTGAAGAAATGCTGTTCTAATGCAACGTTTGCTGCTGGGTGCCCCCTTGTTTACCTGTTTCGTATATGGAAGACGTTTTGGCTGTAGGGAGTAGACTATAGTTGCAATTTCTACTCCCAGGTGTGAATGAACTGTTATAAACTGTTGTTTTTTTTTTAGGATTTTACTAATTTTACTCACTTGCAACTCATCATGTATGGCCTTTAACGATAACACTGTCATTTGTTATAAAGATTTCTGTAAGAAGCAGAGGGTTTTTTTCCCCCTTCGCGGGTTCTGCTTGCCTCTTGCGTGCCATTTGGTAAAACTTGCCTTAACGATATCCGATATATATTCTCTTGGGCAATATTTGCCTGCTCAAGCAACAAGCTTGTGCCGATGTCTTTGTTTTCTTCTGGTTGGGGCAGCTCACTCGATTTCTTCCATGTTCATAACCGTGCACAAGCACTGACTGTCACAACTGTGCCATTTTTTTTTTTGGTTTGTTTCTTTTGTAAATAAACTAGTTTTGCACAAGAATACCCGGATCAGTTTTTTTTCCCCTTTTCTCCCCAAAAATATTATTGTGTGGTTCCAAGGTGGTAAGTAAAGAACTACAAATACTTTTTATATACATTTTTTGGTATCAATACTATTTATTTTAATTTTCACAAATTGTTTTTTACACACATTTCTAATTCCATTTTCACTCCAGGATCGTTATTTTAGCTTTAATCGATTTGGTCACAACCTAAAAATTCGTGTATTTATCGTGAGTGGGGAAAAGTGTAGTCACGAGTCTTTTCAAACATTCCCATGTGTACCTTAGAAAAGGATGCGTGCACTTGCGCCGCCTCTGGTGTAGTTTGGAAACGATTAATCGGTCGGATGTATGGGGAATGAGTGCATGAGGAAAACATTGCTTTTTCTTATGCATAAATTGATTACATAAGAATTAAAGTGCCATTTTGAAACTTTAACTTGTGCTGGGTATATTCAGGGGGAAAATGCTGAAAAATATCTGTAGTGCTTTTGCAACTGTATTTATTGCAACGCATCGAATTAAAGCCTTTGAAATGTAGAGTTGCATTGTGAAGATGAATGGACTCAACCCATTAAATACCACCCACACTGTCCGTACCTAAGCATCAATTCCTGATTTAAGAATAAAGCCAAATAATCACGAATCCCCGCAGCTTATGCTCCAAAACCTCGTTTAACAAGAGTGATGAAGCAAAAGGTTACTTTTCATTATATACAGTATAAAGAATATAGTGGCATACTGTACCTGAACATCAATATGAGCTGTAAAATTGATTAGATTCTTGCTTTTTATTGTTGCTTTCATTTATACATTTATTCTCTAAACATAACATGGGGCTTATTTTTATGTTCTTATATATTAAGCTATATACATGTGACATGAATTGCAAATGGCGTGAAATATGAATTGCTGTGCGATTCCACTCGGATAATACAAGCTTATTAGAGAGCTCCCCCTGCTGTCCGTATTTAGTAAATGCATCTGCTGAAAAATCTATGAATTAGACGTGTTGCCTCGAGGTGTTTTAAATTTCATCATTCAGGTGTTATATTTGAATACGCAAATTTATACACGCGCTTCAGAATATTTTTAATAATTTGCTTCAAGTTTTAGCTGCATGGCTTTCATACGTTCTTATAAAAAGAATGTAAATCGGTTTAATAAGGTTACTTTGGAAATCCAATAGATTACAGGTTGCAAAAAACCATATTCAAAATATAATAAGTTTCAATTACTTTAAAAGTAAAGTAACTGATGACTTTTTTATTACTGTCATTTGTCCACTAGGTGGCACTGTACGTTAACGTCCTAAGAAAAAAAAAAACTTGTTTTTCGAAATAAAACTGCAGCAGATTGCATTCGAATCCAAATCACGTTTCCATGCCGTAGTCTAAAGCACTAATTTTACACGAAATTGTTCCGATGGAACCCTATTTGTAATATTTAATATTTTCATACGTCACTGCAACGAATTACTGTTACATTTTATTTTGTAATGAAATGACTTAACGCCGTTACATGTAACTAGTTACTCACCAACACCGAGTGTTAGTAACTTATGGTGCCAAAATATATTCCTGATTTTACAGGGACTTTTATGCATGAAAAAAAAACATAAATATGCGTAAATACTTCTATTCTGCAGCAGTATCTGTACTATTTGCGTACTGTTTAGTGCGCTTTGTTGTTTCACCGCAAGAGGGCGCCCAAACCGGCGTGACTACCAGCCCCAGATGCCTTGATTTCATACAACCGGCTTTCACGCCTTCGTGAAAATATCAGTTTACTTCTTTTTTTGTTTGTTTGTTTACCTGGTTTATTTCTCCCCTCTTTTGTTTGTCCGTGAAGAAGTTTTATATTGGAGCAGAGCTTTATGGAAGTCCCGGCGCTCTACACCAAGGTACCTGATTACCTTTTATACTGACTTGTAAAAGTCCATTTCCTGACTCTGTTACATCACAGTTCAGTTCTCACACACTTCATCTGGTGTGTGTGTTTCTCAATGTAGCAAAGAAGGCTTTTACAAATGTTTAATTTATTTGAACACATCAATAAATCTAGGAAGGATTTCCTCTTGTTGAAAAATAGGCTTAAAAAAAAAGTCTTTCATGAAGCACATGATGGAGGCCAAACACAACACAACACAACACAACACAACACAACACAACACAAGCCTCTTTGGCTCATCTTAATCCCATGGCTTGTTTGGATCCAAGGTTCTTAACCACCTCCTGGTCTTTTCCAGTATTCCCGTGTTTGGATCCCAGACTCTCAGGAGGTCTGGAGAGCTGCAGAACTCACCAGAGACTACACACCAGGAGACCAAGATCTTCAGCTGCAGCTTGACGATGGCACTGTGAGTAATAAACAATCCTGTTTGTTTGTTTGTTTGTTTGAAATAAAAGACTGCATGCACATGTGATATTCAAGTTGTTGTTGGAGCAAACTTCAAGGTCAGAATCCATATAGAATATCATTGTTATGAGGATTAGGGAAGGGGTGGAGCTCAGTGGTCCGGGCTTTCGACCTCCGGCTGCCACTCTTGGGTCCCTTGAGCAAGGCCCCTTTGTGCTCCGGGCCTCATCTTTCACTGTGCTGTAATGTATATGTGACAACAAAAGGCAAAATAAGGTTTTGTTTTCATTGTATTTTTATATTTGTATGTAAATGTTGATTTTTTTTTTCAATAAAAATAATTGGTTAAAAAAAAAGAGTTTCTGACATACATCAGAGATTGTAATATAGCGCGTATTTATTATTATCGGGTTTCAGGATCTTTGGGGAAATCTGTATATTTGAGTCTGGGATAATAATAATGTAGGAATCCTGTTTTTGATTCTGTTTACCACTCTTGTGTCCCTTGAGCAAGGCCCCTCCTTTGTGCTCTGCGGGCCTCATCTTTCTCTGTGCTGTAATGTATATGTGACAAATAAAGGCTCATCAGCACCCAGACATTTGACCATTGGCTCCTGAATGGCTTCCTAACCGACTTTTTCCACTTTGATTTCCAAGGAGTTGGAGTATAAACTCGACCCCCGGAGCAGCACGCCCCCGCCTCTGCGTAACCCAGACATCCTGGTGGGCGAGAACGACCTCACGGCTCTGAGCTACCTGCACGAAGCGGCCGTGCTGCACAACCTGCGCGTCCGATTTGTTGACTCGAAGCTTATCTACACCTACTGCGGTGAGTCATGCATTCACTCGAGATGTAACTGCGTGACCTGTAGACTTTGGAGTGAAGTCATTAGATATGTGGATATGTGACCTCTTGTTAATATCATCGAGTATCCGGATAGTGTTCTTGTGTAATCGGAAGCACCGTTCTATCGTTCTATCTAACATTATATCGTTATATCTATTGTTTGATCGGTCGCTCTATCTATCGTTTGTTCGTTTGTTTGTTCTATCGTTTGTTTGTTCTATCTATCTATCTATCGTTGTATCATTTGTTCTATCTATCTATCTATCTATCTATCTATCTATCTATCTATCTATCGTTTGATCGATCGTTCTGTCTCTTGTTCGTTTTGTCTATTTATCTATCTATCTATCGTTTGTTCGTTCTATCGTTTGTTCGTTTGCTTGTTCTATCGCTTGTTTGTTCTCTCGCTTGTTTGTTCTATCGCTTGTTCGTTCTATCTATCTATCTATCTATCTATCTATCTATCTATCTATCTATCTACATTTTTTTTTTTTTTACGATTTTGTTTTCTTTGTATTTTTATATTTGTATGTAAATGTTGATTTTTTTTCAATAAAAGTAATTGGTTAAAAAAAAAAAAAGAGTTTCTGACAAAAAAAAAAAAGAGTTTCTGACATCAGAGATTGTAATATAGCGCGTATTTATTATTATCGGGTTTCAGGATCTTTAGGGAAATCTGTATATTTGAGTCTGGGATAATAATAATGTAGGAATCCTGTTTTTGACTCTGTTTACACTTTTAATAATGTTTATTCTGCATTTCCACTTGACTTCAGCTGTTGTGTCATGTAGCGGTGTTCACGTCGCCCAGTGCAATGCCACATCACACCCAGATGAAATATGCGTTTCTTCTGTTTATTGTTTAGTTTGAGTGAAATATCTTTTTTTTTATTATTATTATTATTATTTTTAGGAATCATCCTGGTGGCTGTCAATCCCTATGAGACGCTGCCAATCTACGGCTCAGACATCATCAATGCATACAGCGGGCAGAACATGGGAGACATGGACCCGCACATTTTTGCAGTTGCTGAGGAGGCTTACAAACAGATGGCTCGGTATGTGCATTTTATTATATTTAATGTATGCTAGTGGAAATAAATTGTCCATATAGTGGAAAAAAACATTATTTGTTTACCAGCAGTTATTGTTTATTTATTATTAATAAATGTATTAATTTATTTATAAATTAAAATGTTACACACTAGAGACATGAAGAGGAGGAGGAGGAGGAGGAGGAGGGGGGTCTTTTTCTTTTTTTTTTTTTTTTTTTTTTAATGTTTACACACTAGTAAAATAGATATGACAAATGTGTAGAAAGAAGAGGAGGAAAAATGGGGGGAAAAAAACACCTTTTTTTTTTAATGGGTGCAAAAGAAAATCATGTGGTTTTATTTTTATTATTGAATAGCAAATGCAAACATATCAAGATATAGATTAAATAGCGTACACATTTTAAAAATATTTTTTAATATCATGAGATACATTTTAGGGCACGTTGGCTTAGTGGTTAACAGGTTCGCTTCACACCTCCAGGGTCCGGGTTCAATTCCCGTCTCGGCCATGTGTGTGTGGAGTGTGCATGTTCTCCCCGTGCCTCAGGGTTTTTTCTCTGTGTTCTCCGGTTTCCCCCCGGTCCAAAAACATGCACGGTAGGTTGATTGGCACCTTGGAAAATTGTCCCGTGTGTGTGTGTGTGATGGGTTGGCATTCCATCCAGGGTGTATCCTGCCTTAACGCCTATAGACGCCTGAGATAGGCACAGACTCCCCGTGACCCGAGGGAAGATCGTATATAACGGTAGAAGATGAATGAATGAATGGGATACATTTTATATATAAATATTTTTATTTACTTCTTTTGGTGATGATTCCCCCCTTTTTTGGTTCCTGTACCTGTTTGAGACTTGTAGTTAAATTACACACAGCTTTATACAGACTCAGTGTTGTTCCATGTGGTATTGATTAGCTTCAAACAGCGTTGATGAGTAATGAGTAAACCTTTACATTATTTTACCTTTTACCATACTGAGGACATTATTAACCTTGAGTACAAGTGAGTGAATAAGTGAGTTGCCCATAAACGGGGCCAAGGAAAACCTGCCAATTTGTCACTGAGGCCTTTTAAAAGACCATATTGTGTTTTAAAGTACAATAAAGAAAAGCCCCTGATTGAATTGTATGAATGACCTGAATAAACACTTCTCTTTGTTCTCGTCCAAGAGATGAGAGGAATCAATCTATTATAGTGAGCGGAGAATCCGGTGCAGGAAAGACCGTGTCCGCTAAATATACCATGCGCTACTTTGCCACAGTCAGCGGCTCGTCCACCGAAAGCAGCGTGGAGGAGAAAGGTGCTGGCGTCCAGCCCGATCATGGAGGTACTCTTCAAGTTTTCCTATCAAGATGCCAAACGAAACCTCGTAATGCTGCGAAGGCATTTAACGACCGATTTTTAGTGTTGTCATTCGATGAACCGAGAACGTAATCGAGTTACGAAAGTTTATTTTATCAACAAATATTCATTGTTTTCTAACCAGGCGATTGGAAATGCAAAGACGACCAGGAATGACAACAGCAGTCGCTTTGGGAAGTACATTGAGATCGGATTTGATAGGGATTACCGCATCACGGGGGCTCACATGAGGACCTACCTGCTCGAGAAGTCCCGTGTTGTGTTTCAGGTCACTGTTTTTTTTTGTTTGTTTGTTTGTTTGTTTTTTGTGTGTTTTTTAGGCAAACAACTTGTTGTCCTGTCCTGTTTTTACGCAACCTTTCAGTTCCAACTTCATCCCTAATGAACTGATTAAATCGGTGTATGATCTTTCAAACTGAATGAATTGCCGAATTAATAATTACAGTTAAATTGAGGTAAATGTTATTCACGCCAAGCATACACACTATATTCAGGGTCACGTGCCTCGTATTCTTTATTTCAGGCGATTGAAGAGCGTAACTATCATATCTTCTACCAGATGTGCGCCTCTGCCCATTTACCTGAATTCACAGCTCTGCAATTAGGTATAACGCTTGTTCTGTTTGATTGATTATGCATTTCGATGAAAGGTTCCAGCTCACTCAGGCCTCAGGAATAAAAAAAAATAATTCATCAATCTTAAATATTCACTATCATTAATTATTATTATTATTAATGTTATTTATAGGGGGCACGGTGGTTTAATGGTTAGCACGTTTGCCTCACACCTACAGGGAATGGGTTCGATTCCCGTCTGGGCCATGTGTGTGTGTGGAGTTTGCATGTTCTCCCCGTGCCTCAGGGGTTTTTTCTCCGGGTTCTCCGGTTTCCTCCCGGTCCAAAAACATGCACGGTAGGTTGATTGGCACCTTGGAAAATTGTCCCTAGTGTATGAATGTGTGTGTGTGTGTGTGTGTGCCCTGCGATGGGTTGGCATTCCATCCAGGGTGTATCCTGCCTTAATGCCCATAGACGCCTGTGATAGGCACAGACTCCCCGTGACCCGAGGGAAGATCTGATAAAGCGGTATTTTTTAATTGGTGGGCTTGATGGTTTAGGCGATTAGCACGTTTGCCTCACACCTAAAGGGTTGGGGGTTCGATTCCCACCTCTGCCGTGTGTGTGTGTGTGTGTGTGTGTGTGTGTGTGTGTGTGTGTGTGTGTGTGTGTGTGTGTGTGTGTGTGTGTGTGTGTGTGTGTGTGTGTGTGTGTGTGTGGAGTTTGCATCTTCTCCCCGTGCCTCAGTGGGTTTTTCTCAGGTTCCCCCCCCCTGTCCAAAAACATACACGGTACACATGATTGGCAAAATTGTCCCTAGTGTGTGATTGTGCGAGCGACCTGTGATGGGTTGGCATTCCATACAGGGTGTGTCCTAGCCAGAAAACTTCTGAGATAGGATCCCAGAGAGAGAATTTAATATTATTATTGTTATTTATTTATTTTTCAATTTGTCTGCGTTCTACATTACCAGCATAATTCTGTCATGATCTATTAACAATTACCGGACTGATTTCTGTTGCCTGTTTTGCTTTTGCCGTTCTGCTAATTAATGACTCTGTTTGAAGGCAACGCGACTAAGTTTCTCTACACTAATCAGGGCAGAAGCCCCGTCATAGACAGAGTGGATGACGTTCAGGAAATGCAAGTCACTCGGCAGGCTTTCTCGCTCCTGGGTAAAGTAATTCCGTTTTGGTTCTGTGTCTCGGAAAAAGAAAAAAGAAAAAAAAACGCTGTTATTAACAGTAGGAATCTTTATCGCAGGTATTAATGAAAACCAGCAATTGGATTTGTTCCAGATCCTGGCTGCCATTCTTCACCTGGGGAATGTAGAGATGATGGGGAAAGGCTCAGGAAACTGCAGTGCCTCGGTGAGTATCACAGAGATCATTGGGATTCATTGGGAACTCAAAGGGAATCGTATCGTGCCTTCCGGATATGTGAGAGGAAATTTGGGTTATATATAGAGGCAGTATAATATATATTAGTCCCCAAATAGTCGAAAATTCAATAAGAGAATCCCGATTAAATCCAGTTGAATCTTTGCAGCGGTGGTATGAAATGTACCGATGCTCAATGTCTGATTTCTACCAATAAGTTTATATAGCAAGCCTATTATGACAATGCTATCTATCTATATATATATATATATATGTTAATACAGGAGCATATTGGCGGCAGAGATTGAAATGGTTAATGCCTGGGAGGCAAGGTAT
This sequence comes from Kryptopterus vitreolus, assembly GCA_030449085.1. NCBI lineage: Eukaryota > Metazoa > Chordata > Actinopteri > Siluriformes > Siluridae > Kryptopterus > Kryptopterus vitreolus. The sequence continues at coordinate 8,270,354 of JACRUU010000021.1, forward strand.
ATTCTGTTTAATGCTTTTGTTGTTTATTTAATGTTTATTGATTTGTTGTTGTTTTTCTTTTAGATCTATTGATCCAAAATGACCCCTGAATCACAATGTTTATCCTTATTCAGGGACACCCTTTGTCAAAATGCTGACAGATTCTATATAAAAATATTATCTAAAATGCACATAAAATACGATTACTGAACTCCTATCCAATATTTAGGGTGCCCACTTGGACCTTGTGCACGGGTTTCTGTCTGTGCAGAATTTCTCATGTCTTTTTTTTTTTTTTTTTTTTTTTTTTTGGTCTATCAAATAAACTGCATTTGTCCTCCATCTCACATTTTGATTTTTTTTGTGCAGTGTATCATTTATAAATTTATACACGTACTGGTGTCATTTTATACTATAATATCATATTTATTTATAAATATCATGTATTTATTTTCTATTATTTATGTCCTTTCAATATATATTGATTTCAGGTAGAAAACAGTCACCTGGCTATATTCTGCGATCTGCTAATGGTGTCTCCTGA
>JACRUU010000021.1:8275876-8320144 GCA_030449085.1 Kryptopterus vitreolus
ATACGTCTGCAACGTTTTGTTTTCCGCTCTTAAGGACCCAGATAAGTACCAGTTTGGAAGAACGAAGATCTTCTTCCGGTCAGGCCAGGTGGCGTATTTGGAGAAACTGAGGGCCGGGAAACTGCGCGTCGCTTGCGTGCAGATCCAGAAGACCATCCGTTGCTGGCTCGCCCGCAGGAAATACCTGCGTCTGCGCACGGCGGCGATCACCGTGCAGCGATTCGCACGCGGACACCGGGCTCGGGTGTAAGCGCGTCGTATTTTATACCGTACTTATTGTAATGTTGGTTCATGACTGATCGCACGGTTCCTATTCTTCAGCATGTGTAAGTCCTTGAGGAGGGCCGTGGCGGCTGTGGTTATTCAGAAGTACCAGCGGATGTATGCAGCCAGACGACTTTATAAGCAGAAACGCGGGGCAGCGGTGCTCCTTCAACGCCTGCTTCGTGGACACGGAGCCAGACTGCAGTACAGACAGGTATTAAATCACTGTCTGTGATTTAGAGGTCACTGTAAGTGCAAATGGTGACTGGAACAGGATGTTCAAAAAGGACATATGAATCATGTGGTCCGATGTCCATGTAGCATATCATCATTGAGGACTGAACTTGTATACAGTTTGGGTTTTGATTGAAAGCACTGCAAGCCCCCCCGCCCCCCCCCACCCACGTTTTGTGTTTCCGTGTGCCCTTGCTAAGCTCCGATATGAGATGAAGGTGGTGGTGGTGCAGCGCTGGGTGCGTGGCTGGCTCGCACGGCTGCACTACAGACGTACCGTACAGGCAGCGGTGCGGCTGCAGTGCTGCGTGCGTCGAACGCTGGCTCGAAGAGAGCTCAAGAGACTCAGGGTTGAGGCGCGTTCGGTCGAGCACTACAAAACACTGAATGTAGGCATGGAGAAAAAGATAATGCAGCTACAGAGGAAACTGGATGAGCAGGTATGATCTATTTATCTGTCTGTCTGTCTACCTGACGATCTATCTCTGTCTGTCTATCAGCTCGGCCATCCAGCCATCAACCCATCTGTCTATATGTCTGTCTGTCTGCCGATCTATCTATCTCTGTCTGTCTATCAGCTCGGCCATCCATCCATTAGCCCATCAGACAGATAGCCCATCTGTCTGTCTGTCTGTCTGTTCGGCCATCTGTCTATATGTATGTATGTCTGTCTGTCAATCTATCTATCTAAATATCTATCTCTGTCCGTCTATCAGCTTGGCCATCCATCCATCCATCAGCTATCCATCTATCTATCAGCACTGCCGTTCATCCATCCGCCCGTCTGTCTGTCAATCTATTGGCTCGGCTGTATGTCTGTCTGTCTATCTATCTATCTATCTATCTATCTATCTATCTATCTATCTATCTATCTATTTATCTATCTATCTGTCTATCTAATTTTTAATGACTTAATCCTGGGCCAAACCTACTCTAACATAGCCTTGTGTGTGTGTGTGTGTGTGTGTGTGTGTCCAGCATAAAGAGAACAGGGAGCTGTCAGAGCGCTTGTGTGCAGTCGAGAGCTGGAGCGTAACAGAGATGGATAAATTACGCACTCGGCTAGAAACTCTGCACAAGGTAGAGGAAGAAGCTCGCTGTTTCAGTGGCCAGGTATCTGCTCTGGAACAGGAGCTGGGAGTGACTCGACACGAACTGGAAAGGAACCGACAGGTATGAGGTACTCCAGTAGGAATGATCATTATCATTAGAGGACAGATAACGAAGGCTAGGGTAGAACGCACTTGCTGATACCCGATTAATCATCCGATTTTCTTTTCTTTTCATGACTTGTACTGGAAAAAACTTGTAACAATACACACTTAACAATAACTTAACAGTAGCATTTAATTATCATTACGAAAAAAAGGTACTATATGACGCAATGCTTTATAATCAATGCTAAATAAACAAAATGTGAATATATCAATTGAATTAATAAATATTGAGGAAAATAAGACTTGCTTTCAAACTGAAACTACAATAAATGAATAGAAATAAATAAAAAGCTCTTCTGAGTTTTTAAATAAACCTATAATAATCATGTCTTTATTAGATTCTATTTTATTCTATTATAAAAAAGTTCTAAACCATATATTCCCTGGTAATACAGATGCTTGCTGAGCTGAAAGAGACGAACTGTCTGCTGAAGTGTGAGAAGGATGAGCTAAATGGACTGATCCAGGAACAGAGCCAACATATTACTGGTGGGTATACATCATAATGTGCTAGTGTGCATATTTGTGTTTATATATTCCTAACCACTAAGCTGCCGTGCCCCTTAAATGAGTATCGTTAATAATAATGTATAACTAAAGGCAAAATTGTTATTTAAGAGGAATAGGTCAAACTGGTAGCCCTGGTGAATCTCGTCTTTTTGTAAACTTTACTAAACACTCGCTCATGTTCATAGATCAGCTGCGAGACGCCCATAAGGAATACACCGAGCACCTGCAGACGGAGCTTAACGACGAGCGCACTCGCTACCAGAACCTTCTGACCGAACACGTCAAACTGGAGGCGCAGTACGCCGATCTGAAATCCGAGCAAGAGGCAACATCAGTAAGGCTTTTCTAGACATTTGTACATTGAAAAAGTTGATATAACTGGAATCGTAGAAGGGAATTCGAGTTGAACGGAATGTAATGGATGGTTTTTGTGCCACACACAGTATCCAAACAAACACTTGAGAAAAGACTCGGTTTTCAGCAGCAACGAATCCGAATACACGCATTACTCGGAGTTTACCGAATCAGAAGTCAGCATACCCGTTCAAGAGGTAAGAGTTTGTTTTCAATAGAGTTGGAATTGAATTTTTTTGTTATGGCTATCTGTAGAACCAGGTATATTTTATTAGAGATATATAGATATAGCTATATATATATATATATAGATATATATATATATATATATATATATATATATATATATATATATATATATATATATATATATTTTTTTTTTTTTTTTTTTTTTTTTTTTTTTTTTTTTTTTTTTTTTTTTAATAAAATTTTATACATTTTTTATTATTTTTTTTTTCTTGCCATCTATCTAATAATTATTCGCGGAAATCAAATTAAATTTCATGTTTGGGATGCATTTTCGTCACTTATACCAATTTAACGATGATTCTGTCTTTGTATACACTCACGCGTGTTTATAAGGACAATTATATAAAAGCATTTTGTTGCACAGATGTAGTGTTTTAAGATCTCTTTGCTGTTGTGTCATCTAGTTAAGCGCTTTAACCCACTTCCTGTTTCAGAAGGAAATAAATCAATGTACTGAATCAGGTAACGGCTATGATGTCATCGGGAAATGAACCTGCTTTTTAAAACTATGAGCTACATTTTATAAACGGATTGCTGATTTGACGTCTCCCTCGAAAAAGAAAGTAATGGAAAGGTACATTTGCAGCTATTAGCAGACGCCCTCATCCAGAACCTTAAACTCAGTTTTGTGTGTGTGTGTGTGTGTGTGTGTGTGTGTGTGTGTGTGTGAGATGCCAAGACAGTGAAAAGAGGAAGAATGGCTAGGTTAAGTAAGTAGGTTAAGAAACTTGTCTAGGGACACAAATGCACACAAAAAAAATGCATTGTACTTGAATCAACATGCATTCGAGGATCGATCACTCGAATCCATCGCCAATAGAAATACACTTCTGAACGTTTCCCAAATCCTGTGTGCTGCAGGAGGAGGTCAAGGGAAGTGTGGACGTTGCTCTCCTGCTGAAGCTGCAGAGGCGAGTTGCTGAGCTGGAGCAGGAGAAGACCAACCTGCAGAGCGAGTGGGATTCCAGAGAGGAACAGCTCCAGCAGGAACATGCCAAGGTACACTGGAAGTGAGCCGAGGGACCAAATTGCAGCACAGACTTCATTAAAGCTCCCTAGAGGTTTTAAATAGTAGGCGGTTTAATAGATATATAGGGATTGACGGCTTGTCCTCATAAGACACGTTACTACACTTGGAGAATTCACAGCCTCATAGATGCTTATTAATAGTAATTAGTAGCTTTTAGTATGACTGTGATTGATGGATAATATTTAGATGTTCATTATGTAACCTAATCCAGGATCTGGATGACTGTCGGAAGACTTTCAGAGTTGAGAGAGACTACGAGGGGCAGAAGGTAAATCTCTATAGAAAAATGTTATTATTATTTTTTTTTTTAAATAAACAATGCCATTTTCTGTTAAGTTTCTTAGGTATAACACTGATTCCCGTTATTTAGGATTAACAAGATCCATCGATTTTTGCATCGTTGCATCAGAAACAAGTTTGCGTTTGAATCGCAGTGCCTCTTTTTGTTGGCATCCGTTTCTCAAGTGTCTTCTGCTAGGTTTTCTTTCTTTTCCCAGCGCCAGGAGCTGGAGTCGGCTAATAAGAGGCTGAAGAAGGATCTGCATGAGTTGCGCATGTCCGTCAGCGTCCGCAAGGGTTCGGGATTGGCACAAGCTTATAACGTGCTCTTGGAGCAGCTGAGCTCTGCTACCGAGGAGCTGGAAATGCGCAAAGAGGAAGTCCTTATGCTGCGCACTCAGCTGGTCAATCTGGAGGGCTTCAAGTATAAGGTATGGCACATGATGATCTTGGTTGTCGGATATGCTTAAGCGACGCTCTCACTGAACTGTATGGAAAAAAAACGTTTATAAAGTATATTTCAGTTCTTTCAGGCAATAATGATTAGACTACAGGTTTACTTGTGTATTTAGAGAAGTGTGCATGAACAGTATAATATAATATAATACAATAAAAGAATATACTTTTAATCAATATGATGGATGAATTCAATTTGGTCCCCTGCCAGTTCCCACTCGACAGAGAATGCAGTGCATGCAGTGAATGAATCCGGTTTAAATGCACTTTTTCTAACGACTGTGTGTTCACGGGCACTTGTGATGGCAAGTGTTGCCATGATTGAGATTTCCTTGAGGTCTCGTGAGTGAAGGATGAAGGCTTTTAAGAAGAATTGACATCCTTAAACGGTGTGGCTTAGTGGTTAGCACGTTCGCCTCACACCGCCAGGGTCCGGGTTTGATTCCCTTCTCGGCCATGTGTGTGTGCATGTTCTCCCCGTGCCTCGGCGGTTTTTTTTTTGGGTTCTCCGGTTTCCTCCCCGGTCCAAAAACATGCACGGTAGGTTGATTGGCACCTTGGAAAATTGTCTCGTGTGTGTGTGTGTGTGTGTGTGTGTGTGTGTGTGTGTGTGTGTGTGTCTGTGGTGCCCTGCGATGGTTTGGCATTCCATCCAGGGTGTATCCTGCCTTGATGCCCTGAGACGCCTGAGATAGGCACAGACTCCCCGTGGCCAGAGGGAAGGTCGGATATAGCAGTAGAAGATGAACGAATGAATGAATATACTTTTAATCAATATGATGGATTCCATTTCATCCCCGATTTGGTCCCCTGCCAGTTCCCACTCATTGCATGCAGTGAATGAATCTGGTTTAAATGCACTTTTTCAAACATCTGTGAGTTCACGGAGACTTAAGATGGGAAGTGTTGCTGTGTGAGTGAAGGATAAAGGCTTTTAAGAAGAATTGACATCCTTACATATAAATCATCTTTACCAGGGGTGTAACGGTACACCAAATATACAGTTTGATATGTACCTCAGTTTTTAAGTCATGATCCGGGTCAGTGTCCGTAGTGTGTAGTTTATTATAATTAACATTTGTGGGGAACAGTTTACAGTTGAAAACAACTTTAAATAAACTCTCTGCTGGGTTGGTTTAAATCCAAAATAAAATGTATAATATTTTAATAATACAAAAGACATTTTTTGTTATATTGACTAAAGTGAGTAAATTGGCACTAATTCATTTGATTGAATAAATAAAATAAAAATGTAATTCAGATGGGATTTCCGTTTGTTAGACCCCATTGCTGTGTTGATGGATGTTTCTATAAATGTGTGTGTTTTGCATATAATATTCAAATTGTTGATATTTTGTATTTTAGCAAACGTCTATTAACTATGTAACGTAACATAAAAAGGATTTCGTCCGGGATAAACGTTTCGGAATAAATACGTGTACCGTTACAAACCTAATGTTTTTATTAATTTGCTACAGATGTACATTGTTAAATAAGTATGTAAAAAAATGCATATTTTTATTTATATAAAGCCATAAAGCTGTAGTGAAAATGCATTCCCACTATATCCACTTTATGTTCTGGTATTTAAACATTACTTCTATTGCTTTGGGTGCAGAATTTTACTATAGTCTTTTAGTTGCATATTTCTATAATTATTATTTTTATTATTTCTCTCTCTCTTTCTCTCGTTTTTTTTTTTTTTTTTTTAAAGGAAGCAGCAGTAGAAAGTAACTCGAGTGATTCCAGCAGGTATCCATATGAAGCATGTTTACTTTCAATATGTGCATTAGTTTTAATAGTTTTTAAGCTTAATAGATGCATCAGTCTATATATAACATGTCAGTCTGTCTGTCTGTCATTAGATCTCCAAATTTAGACCTGCATAAGCTGAATGAGGATGGAGAGCTGTGGATGGTCTACGAGGGCCTGAAAGAAACAAACCGGTGAACAATAAGAAGACAAACTCGTGCACCAACATCAGTGTTGGGGAGTAACTAGTTACATTTAACAACGTTATGTAATTTAATTAGAAAGTAAAAGTAACAGTAATCCAGTAATTTGATTCTGATGCAGCTGAGTTTAAAAAATGTAACCCACTTTTTGCAAGCGCCACCTAGTGGACAAATAAGAGTAATCAAACGTAATCAGTTACTTTTATAAAGTCATTGAGGTCAAGTTACACTACTTATTACATTTTGACTCGGGTCATTTGTAATCTATTACATTTCCAATGTAACTTTCCCAACAAACTTTCCCCAAATCACTCGTGCATGTTCATGTTTTATTTTCTTTTTTCCCTGTAGAGTCCTGGAGTCTCAGCTGCAAGCAGAAAGGCAGAGTCATACGGAGGAGATGGAAGCCCTGAAAGAGGAGCGAGACCAGCAGAAGCTGCTCCTCAGCAACGCGCTACAACTTCCCCATGACGGTCGCGTTAACGCGGCTCTCCAGAACGAGATCGGCCGCCTCACCCGCCACAATCTGGTGAGTTTTGCATATTTTTCGTGGTATACATTATTTCGAAAAATGTCCTGAAAGATTTTATTCCTGCAGGAATTAATGGAACAAATGGACAAGCAGGACAAGACCACACGCAAGCTGAAGAAACAGCTGAAGATTTACATGAGGAAGACGGAGGAGCCGGAGAGTGAGCTCACTCGGTCTTTGTGTAGCCATGAAATACTGCATATCTAATAATAATCAGAATCGAGGTTTATTGGCTGAGTGTATTTACATACACACTTTGTTTCCAGCTGTTTGGTTTTTTTTTTGGGTGTCTACAGATACCTCTTTGGATGAGCCTTGCGCGGAAAACGGCCTGGCCGAAGGTCTGCCAGAGGTGAACATCCTGCGCAAAGAACGACACTGCCAAGGCATGCTGGAGTACAGGAAGCAGGATGAAGCCAAGCTGTTCAGGATTCTAATCACAGGTGAGTTCTGGGATGAATTTTCTCCTTCGAAACACGCTGCCACAAACCGTCATGCTTATTATCGTACATCCGGTACATTTCTCATTGACTGTACTTAACTGCGTAAGAGCATGCTCTAGAGCAGTGGTTCCCCGAACCCCTGGGTAACAGAGAGAATACAAAACTTATATTATTTATGTTTTATTTATTTTCTTTTTCTGGACGATGCTTAATATTGGAAAATGACCGGATTTCCTACGCCACATGTGTCAGTCATTACGTTTCCATTTCAAATTTGTGCGAACTTTTTGTACGAATTAAATGACGGTGTTTCCATCAACCATATCGTGTGACTAAAACACGTCCTCTCCTGATAAGTAATTTAAAAAAGTGGCAACAGATACAAGCAGGCTTAATTATATAACTTAATTATATATATATATATATCTATATATATACTATATATATATATATATATATATATATATATATATCACCAACTCATTAGCCATTTTTTATTTGTTCATGTTATACACGCATTAATGGCAGGGCTACTCGGCTATGTATGCACTTGTTCTTGGAGGTAATAGAATATAGGGTCTGTTCATGTATATCATGTGACCTGGAAATGCAAATTATTCCTTTTTCGCATCGTCTCAAAAAAATAACACCTTAAAAACTGTTTTGCGTTAAATGTGTATTTTGGCGAATTTGACCCGTTTCCATTAGGCGTATTTTCAATTCGCTATTATGCTCAGCTCGGCCACATCCTCCTTTTACCTACATCCTTTACCTTTTTGAAGGGGCCGCTCTGGCCGCTAACGCATAATACATTAGCGTTAAATAGAAACCCCCAAGCTAGCGAAAATAAACAAGGGTGTGACCTTTGTGTCCGCTAAGCCAGTACCAGTAGTTACGGATATCCTCCATGACTCTGCCTCTAGAATGCACAGATAAATGAAGTCACGTGTGTATATATATATATATATATATATATATATATATATATATATATATAGGGTACAACTTTTGTTATGTCGAGATTATGAGAAAACAAACAACAAAAATAATAATCAATGCAAAGACATCCATTACTGATATGCATTTGTGAATTAGATCTAAAGCCCAGAGGAGTTGCTGTGAGTCTGATCCCAGGCCTGCCAGCGTACATTCTCTTCATGTGTCTCCGCCATGCTGACTACACTAACGACGACCAGAGAGGAGAGAGAGTGCGCACGCTGCTCAACAGCTCCATCAGCGGCATCAAGAATGTCCTGAAGGTGATCTTACCACAACATACAAATACAAGAATGTCTTATAGTGTTATTATATAACTATTCATAATTGTCATACTATATATATATTGTGTGTGTGTGTGTGTGTGTATATATACACCACATACACACACACACATTATTATTGTTGCACACACGCGTGCACACACACACACACATATATATATATATATATATATATATATATATATATATATATATATATATATATATATATATATATATATATATATCACACCACACACACACACACCACACAACACACCACACACACACAACATATATATATACACGTGTATATGTATATATGTGTGTGTGTGTGGGTATATATATATATATTATAATATATAGGTGTGTGTGTGTATATGTGTATATATACAGTAGGTTACAGGTGTGTTTCATTGTGATATAATACGCTGTTATTTTGTGTGTTTGTCCTGCACTGTCTCATGTTGTCTGTTCTACACTGTTTTGCACTTTATGTGGCTCTGCGTTGTGTAGTTGTGTAATGTGAATATGTTGTTTTATGTAGCACCATGGTTCTGGAGAAACGTCTCATTTTACTGTGTACTACGTCACCTATATATATATAGTTCAAATGACAATAAAAAAAAACGTCTTGACTTGTAAGGCCTACAATAAGATAGATAGGATATGCTGTTCTAGAGAAGTAATATGTATTAGAGACGTTTGAGCTGAGTAAGCTGTTTATTTTTGTTGTTTGTTTTTCTTTTGTTGTTTGTTTTTCCCGTAATACCATTAAAGATATAAATGTTGAGTGCGTCTTTGTCCCCGGTGTTGTTTTTTTTGCAGAAACGAAGCAGCGATTTTGATACAGTGTCATTTTGGTTGGCCAACGCATGCCGCTTCCTGCACTGCCTTAAACAGTACAGCGGTGAAGAGGTGTGTGTGTGTACTTGTTTTTTTTTTTTTTTTTTTTTTTTTTTTTTTTTTTTTACAGTTCATATATGACCCTTTTATTTATTTATTTTCCCTTAGGTCTACGCTAAACACAACACTCCCCAGCAGAACAAACAGTGTCTGCTGAACTTTGACCTGACCGACTACAGGCAGATTCTGAGTGACTTGGTCATCCAGATTTACCAGCAGCTCATCAAATGCGTGGAGACTGACCTTCAGCCGATGATCGGTATCTCTTCACTCGTCCTTGAGCATGAATATTCTGATCAGGTTCTAGGTGCATTTATTACTGTGGAGAAGATATAAATAATCATAATATAAATAAATAAATAACACCCTCCCCTCAACATTTATCAGACAAAAACAGACAATTATATACATTTTTGCCTCTGGGGTGTATTTACTGGCTTCTCTTGTTTCCTGAACTCTTGGGAGTACGGACAATGGAGACATTTCCATTAACATTCCCAAAAATAAGGAATAAATCGTTGTTTTTGGGTTTTTTTTTTTCGACAACTGCATAAATTTCTTTGTTAAACATGACATTTGTTTATTATTAGTCTTGGGTTGTCTGCACAGAATATTGCCAAAAGTTTTCAGACACCAGGTCATGGGTATGATGTGTGCTTTTTGAGCATCGCATTCAACATTCATTCATTCATCTTCTACCGCTATATCAGATCTTCCCTCGGGTTACGGGTAGTCTGTGCCTATATCAGGCGTCTATGGGCATTAAGGCAGGATACACCCTGGATGGAATGCCAACCCATTGCAGGGCACACACACACACTCACATTCATACACTAGGGACAATTTTTCCAAGGTGCCAATCAACCTACCGTGCATGTTTTTGGACCGGGGGAGGAAACCGGAGATCCCGGAGAAAAATCCCCTGAGGCACGGGGAGAACATGCAAACTCCACACACACATGGCCGAGACGGGAATCCGTGTGAGGCGAACGTGTTAACCACTAAGCCACCGTGCCCCTTTCACATTCAATATTTAGTGCTAATTTGCCCTTATATTCCCTCCATTCTTCTGGAAAGATATTCCACTTGTGGATATTTGTGCTTGTCCAATTCCTCGCAAAGGTATTCAGTAGATCTCTCAAGTAGGTGACTTATAGCCGGTCACTCAAGATTGTAATTATATAACCATTAACGAGACAGAACCAACCAAAGTTTGTTTCACTTATATTTTTCTGTTTGTTTCATTTTGAGGATGGATTTGGATGGATTTGTATTTCTATCAATACCATTTTCCTTCCTCTGGTTTCCAGTTTCAGCCATGCTGGAGCAGGACACCATCCCCGGCGTGCTGGGGATCAAACCGACCGGGTTAAGGAAGCGCACCTTGAGCTCCTTCACGCTGGAGTGCATTTTGAGACAGCTCGATTCGTTCCACTCCACTCTGCTGCAGCACGGCAACGACGCCGACCTCATCCGACAAGTGCTCAAGCAACAGTTCTACGTCATCTGCGCCACCACGCTGAACAACCTGCTCCTGCGCAAGGACATGTGCTCGTGGAGCAAAGGGCTGCAGATTAGGTGCTGACCACATGGGGTATTGTGCAACATGCAGAATTATTGTACTAATCACTTTTACGGTGATTAGTAGAAGCTCATATCCACAACGACGTGCTTTGAAAGCTGAATAAATGAATATTGGTTTAGTGAAGATCCTAAGTTTATTTAGGATGCATAAGATTAAAACAAAAACAAAAAGATAAAATCCTATATATCCTAAACATATTAGACCTAAAATAAACAGAGTGCTAGTTTAAGTGTTTCAGGAAGCTCTAGGGAAGTTTCTGAAAGATGGAGGGATTAGGATAGGACATGTGTTTTTTAATTTACTTTAAATACATTTGAATTCTGGAAATAAGGACACGTTTCTGTATAGATATAACGTGAGTCAGCTGGAGGAGTGGCTGATGGAGAAGGGAATCCAGGGCGGTGGTGTCCGAGAAACTCTGGAGCCTCTGATCCAGGCGGCTCAGCTTCTTCAGGTCAAAAAAAAGAGTCAGGAAGACGCCGAGGCCATCGCGACCATGTGCACGGCGCTCACTGCCACTCAGGTCTCGATCCGCTTGAAACATCGCAGTATTTATGTATTTATTTCAAATATTTATCCTTCTTTTCTGCAACATCCTTCAATTTCTTCCACCCCTTTTTCCCGGGAGACAGATCGAGAAGATCCTTAACCTGTACACACCGGTTAATGAGTTTGAGGAAAGAGTGTCCGCGTCATTCATGAAATCTGTACATGTAAGCGCTCTCTGTGATTTACATATTATTTAATACCAATAAGTTTATTTATCTCTGTAAAGCTCCTTTGCGACATTGTTTATTGATAAAAACACTATAAGATCAAACCTTAATTTAATTTAATTAACATGTAACTGTTCTGGTTACAGATTTGCAGTAAAAACTATTTTGAAACGCTTTATTATGGATATTTAATAATCATTGCATAATGTGTTCTAGTATTTTACTCCACTATTATACTCAAGACTATAATATCAAGTATGTGTAATTTTGTTTGTGTGTGTGTGTGTGTGTGCATGTTTGTGATGTTCCTCTCTTTCTCTTCACTCTTTCCAGGCTTTGTTAGAGGATCGCCAGGAGTCGCCTCAGCTGCTCATGGACAGCAAAATTCTCTTCCCCTTCAGTTTTCCCTTCAATCCTTCCCTCGTGGCCCTGGAGAGCCTCCAGATTCCCCAAAGTCTCAATCTCGGCTTCCTTACGAGGCTCTAACGCTCTAACCTGCGGAGGGAGGGAGGGAGGGATGAGGGGGGGGGGGGGGGGGGGGGAGGTAATAATACATTGAACAATAAATGCTTTTGTGATAAGATCAATACGAAGTTTTATTCCAGTGCGGTTTTTTTCCTACAGACTTGGTATAAAAGTTAAAACTTAACTTAAGTTTAAGTGTGTGTGTGTGTTTGTGTGTGTGTGTGTGTGTGTGCATCCTGTGTTTCCTACCCGGTTCCAAAAACATGCACGGTAGGTTGATTGGCACCTTGGAAAAATTGTTCCCTAGTGGGTGTGTGAGTGAGTGTGTGTGTGTGTGTGTGCCATGCCATGCCATACCATGGGTTGGCATTCTATACAGGGTATGTCCTGCCTTGATGCCCCAAGATACCTCAGATAGGCGCCCTGGAACACAAGGGAAGATGGGATAAAGCGCTAAAAGACGAATGGTTCGGTACAGAGACCGCTTTTGTTGAAACCTTAAATATAATGCTGATCTGAAGGTAAGTTAATCTCTGGATTGAAGCAGTTCCTTTATTAGTATCGTGTATTAGAATGTTCTCCCCATGGTACATGCCTTTTCTTCACATTGTATGTGTATGTATGTTAAAATGGTGTTCTGGGATGGCCTGAAGTTCCAGTTAGGTTGAATTTTCTCAGCTGGGTGTCGAGTTATAACCACATCTACAATGTATACTATTGTGACCCTGAATAGGGACACAGCACTCGGCGGACAAAGTTTTGTAACGTTCGCAACTCTGATAAGCACCGTATGTTTCTATTACAATCTTCATATTGAAACAAAGCAGAGTCGGCACTTGGAATTCGGATTTGCTTGCGTAAAAATAAACAAAAAGGAATATTTTGAATTATTACTCCATATTTTTGTTTGTCATGTTTAGTCATTTTGGGGCACGGTGGTTTAGTGGTTAGCACGTTAACCTCACACCGCCAGGGTCTGGGTTCGATTCCGTCTCTGCCATGTGTGTGTGTGTAGTTTGTGCATGTTCTCCTGGTGCCTAAGGGGGTTTTTCTCCGGGTTCTCCGGTTTCCTCCCGGTCCAAAAACATGCACAGTAGGTTGATTGGCACCTTGAAAAATTGAACCTAGTGTATGAATGTGTGTGAGTGTGTGTCCTGCGATGGGTTGGCATTCCATCCAGGGTGTATCCTGCCTTAATGCCCATAGACGCCTGAGATAGGCACAGACTCCCCGTGACCCGAGGGAAGATCGGATAAAGCGGTAGAAGATGAATGAATTAATGTATAGTCATTTTATTTAGTATTTGATCCCTTGCTGATTTTGTACGTCTGCCCACTGACAAAGAAATGATCTGTGTATAATTTTAATAGTTGATTTAATTGAGCGGTGAGAGAGAATGACGACAAATAAATAATATTAAAAGAAACCCTGACATTTTATTGATTGATTTGCATTTTACTGAGTATTTTATATCCTATCAGGCAGCAGGATTTCTGGCTTCCAGGTGTCTCTCAAACAGGCAATGAGCTGCATAGGGCTTCTGAAAGTTACCCTGTAATGCAATTATAGGAATGTTCACAAAATTCTTAATTTTATCATGAAAACAGAATCGAAATCAACAAAATGACTCGTGAAATAACTTGTCGAGGACAATAAGAACATTGAAATGTGTTTTTATTTTGTGTCGTTTATTTTTAAACAGCTGAGCAGTGTGAGCAAATGGTATAGAATAAGAAATGCATGTTTTAAGATACTTAAATGTAAATGTTTGCCCATAAATGTTTGCCCTAAAACCTTCATGGCGACAATCATTCTGGTAAAGGACATTCAAAGGCACTTATTAGGCGATATTGATAAGATTCGTTACCCATACAAGTCTCATTAATGCATTATAACCAGCAATTTATGCTGCACAAGTGTTTATTACAAATATTAATTGGCTGAAACAAAAAAAAAAACGGCTATTTTGGCAATAAATCCCTTTATTTTTATTTTTTTTTGCTTTGCGATGAGAGTTCTTAAAATACAAATCAGCTCTTTTTTAATGAAAAATCAAGCAATACTATATTAATAATAATTAATAATGCTGCTGTGAATAATGTGCTCTGACCCCGGCTTCCAAACAAGCTGGGATATGCGAAGAAGAATTTAATCTGTAATGTATATGTGAATATAAACAAAGGCTTTTCTATTCTATAAAAGTTTGTATTGACGTTCTAGTGGCCATCACGCAGTACTGCGACTAATTAATGTACAAGCTCATACAATATTATTAATATACAATAAGCAATTAATATTCCAAACCTGAATATCCCATTCTAGATTTATTCCCTGTATAGTCTACTGATGTCTACCACATTCCTGTGTACAAAGCAAGTTCCACAAAGCAAACCTTACAGAGTTTTATCCATACAGAGCAGAATTCAGCCAGGTTTAATCAAACTCTCCACAGCTTATAAAGTGGATATATGTTCACATTTGTGTCAAAAAGTAATCACTATTGTGTTGTTTGGGGAAAATGAAAGCGATTATACAATGTGATTCATTATTGATGATTATTTTTTTGAATATACAAAAAAAAAAAAAATCAAATACGCGGTCATGGATAGGAATGCTATGTTAGTTCGTCATGTTAAATTGTTAGTTCGTGATGTGTGTGTGTGTGTGTGTGTGTTTTAAGGTCTAAGGCACGGAAGGCAGGGTCGAAGAGTAGAGGCTCATCCCAGAATCATACATCCAGCTAACCTGGTGAAGAGCACGATCGAGAACCCGGTGAGGAAGCCGACTCTAATGTGGAAAAATATCACATCTGTCTCCATACTCGGGTCGTGCTTCTCAACGCTCACATTCACATGAGGGATCTGAGAGAGAAAGTGAGGACGAGAGATATTCAATGTCCGAGTGTTGATAACGAGCAAAGAGAGAGAGACAGAGATGGATAGATAGATGGAGAGATGGATAGATATGGAGATAGCTGGATGGATAGATAGATGGAGAGATGGGTGGATGGATAGATAGAGAGAGATGGAGAGATTGATAGATAGAGAGAGATGGAGAGATTGATATAGATAGATAGATAGATAGATAGATAGATAGATAGATAGATAGATAGATAGATAGATATGGAGAGCAGCATAGATAGAGAAAGAGATGGAGAGCTGGATAGACAGATAGAGAAAGAGATGGAGAGCTGGATAGACAGATAGAGAGAGTGATGGAGAGCTGGATAGATAGATAGAGAGAGAGATGGAGAGCTGGATAGATAGATAGAGAGAGATGGAGAGCTGGATAGATAGAGATGGAGAGTGGGATAGATGGATAGTTAGAGAGATTGAGAGATTGAGAGATAGAGAGATAGATAGATAGATAGATAGATACCACTTTATATATAATCCACACACACACACAAGACAGGAAGTGGAAGAACGTCTCACCCTATCATCGAGTATGATGTAGAAAGACATCCCTCCAGTCAGGGAGAACAGTGTAATTGGGGTGAATGTGGTGCTCAGCAGATGCGCAACCTTCAAGCCCAAGTAACACGATAAGGCTGAGAGCAGGCGAAGCAGAATGGCACCTTCCCGACTCGTCCCCGCTCTTAGCAGATTTGCGTAATCATCTGCACGTTTCACACAAACACGGATCACAAAGTATTTTCTCAGGATTCTTATTTTTATGTTCACTATTTCATCATCACATGTGCATGCGATGGTTTAGTTATTAAGGTTTTACTGACAGAAAAAGCATAAGGATAAATGTGCGTGTGTTTGTTAGTATGATTATATGATTATTTTATTAAAATACAGCAGATTTACAAATATATATATATATATATATATATATATATATATATATATATATATATATATATATATATATATATATATAATATATATATATATGAAGTTTGACCTTCATTTTCTACACACCCCATAAAAGTACCGTTTCCTTCATCTAAATAGTGCAGCAGTAAAACCACATGACACTTTTGCTTATATTTCAGATCTATTAAATAACAAACAATGCGATTATGAAGTCTTGGTATGTTTGTGTTTCTCACCGATCTCACGAGGGATCTTGCACAGGATGGTAATGCAGATGCTAAAGCCAAGGGATGTGGAGATGGCGAAGGACACTCCGATGGTCAGGCCATCGATGAATTTGTTAAAGATGTCACTGAGTAGGAACAGCCATTTTCGGGTCTTCGCGCTTGCTTGATGTACACAGCGACCCGGAGACGGCAGCGCCTTTTAAAACGGATGGATAGACAGATAGATAGAGGGAGATTGGTACGGACTTATTGATCTTTTACTGTGTTAATGAACCAGACACTGTGTTCTGGTAGGTGGGTTTTAATGTAGAATTACTACAATAAATTACTACAATATTATTATTATTATTATTATCACCACATTTGACTGCACTATTGTATAACAGATGTATCATTTCTATGTCAGTAACTAAGAATTAATAGAGCAGGAAGAACAAGCTTTATTGAGCATATATATATATATATATATATATATATATATATATATATATATATATATATATATATATATATAAATATATATATATATATAAAATATAATTTATTATTTATTTTTTCCCTCTTTCCTCTTATTCAGGCTTTAGGAATGACTTAAGGACCTTCTTGATGAAGTACAGCAGACAAAATCTACCAAAGAGCCAAACGTTTTTGGAGCCATCCGGAACCTGCAACATAAAGCAATTGTTTATTCATTTGCTTATACACATTTTAAAGATTATGCAGGGTGTACAATATGTCTCGAACCTCAAGTATGAGCCGCAGCAAAGCGTTGGAGCACATCGCCCCGACGGCCAGGCCGATGAACAACGTGAGCACTGTCGAGAAATAAAGCTTCCTGGTGAGGGCGATGAGGGCGATAAACAGGAGGACGGCCAGTTTGACGACTGTAAACCCCAGGAAAGCGTACACCATTACTGTGGAGAGTTAGCAGGGTAACACTTAAATATTACATGCACGGGATAAGAACGTGTGTCTTGTTTATCTGACTTGCACTTATTTATATCCCAAATAGCAAACAAGTATAAGCGATGTAAGTTATATAGGTTATACATATGATAATATCCACTCCTGAGGATTTAGGGCCTTGTACAATAGTTGCAGCTTGGTAATACTGGGACTTGAATCCCCCGACCTTCCAGTTGGTCATATCTTTGAGCAAAAGCTATAATAATATGAACTATTGTTTTGCTTGTTATTTGAACGAGAACAAATTTGTAAGAAAATCAGAGTCGAGGTTAGACTGCGTCTTGGGTAATTCCTTGGGTTGCCACTAGAGGCGCTGGATTGGGTAGGAAAGGGATACATGTGAAGATTGCTGCGTAAAAAACAGTTCATGCTAATATATGTTGCGGCATTCGTTGTGAAAAAATCGACTATATAGTGTACGGACAATTATTAGGCAAGTAAATATTTTGACTGAATCATCATCATTATGAATGCATATTTTCCTACTCGAAACTCGAATTGCTGCTCTCTGTATTCATTTTGTCCTGGGTTTTCGCCCCCCAAATCTCACATAGATGATAGTGTGTGTGTGTGTGTGTGTGTGTGTGTGTGTGTGTTGTGTGTGTGTGTGGGAGAGTGACGATAAAAAGCTTTCTCCTGCAGATCCAGAAGGTCATTCGACATACCTGGCTCCTGTAATTTGCACAAAATGTAGCTAACATATAAAAGAACATTTGTTCTGGATGAGCACTTTATGGTTACAAAAGTGAAGTAACAGTAAAGGAATGTTGAAGTTGTTTAAATATCAATAGAATGCCTGTTAATAGTTCATCTTTCAATCTTTCCACTGCCTCACTCATTCATTACCTCAATCTCACCGTCTCACTCATTCATTACCTCAATCTCTCACCGTCTCACTCATTCATTACCTCAGTCTCTCACCGTCTCACTCATTCATTACCTCGATCTCTCACTGCTTCACTCATTCACTACCTCAATCTCACCGTCTCACTCATTCATTACCTCAATCTCTCACCGTCTCACTCATTCATTACCTCGATCTCTTACGTTTCACTCATTCATCACCTCATTCTCTCACCGTCTCACTCATTCATTACCTCAAACTCTTACGTCTCTCACCGTCTCACTCATTCATTACCTCAATCTCTCACTGCTTCACTCATTCACTACCTCAATCTCACCGTCTCACTCATTCATTACCTCAAACTCTTACGTCTCATTCATTACCTCGATTTCTCACCGTCTCACTCATTCATTACCTCAAACTCTTACGTCTCACACATTCATTACCTCAGTCTCTCACCGTCTCACTCATTCATTACCTCGATCTTTCACTGTCTCACTCATTCATTACCTCAAACTCTTGTGTCTCACTCATTCATTACCTCAAACTCTTACGTCTCACTCATTCATTACCTCAATCTCTTACGTTACACTCATTCACTACCTCAATCTCTTACGTTTCACTCATTCATCACCTCATTCTCTCACTGTCTCACTCATTCATTACCTCAATCTCTTATGTTTCACTCATTCATTACCTCAGTCTATCACCGGCTCACTCATTCATAACCTCAAACTCTTACGTCTCACTCATTCAATACCTAAATCTCTTCCGTTTCACTCATTCATTATCTCAGTCTCTCACTGTCTCACTCATTAACTACCTCAATCTCTTACGTTTCACTCATTCATCACCTCATTCTCTCACTGTCTCACTCATTCATTACCTCAAACTCTTACCGTCTCACTCATTCATTACCTCAATCTATCACCGGCTCACTCATTCATAACCTCAAACTCTTACGTCTCACTCATTCAATACCTAAATCTCTTCCGTTTCACTCATTCCATTATCTCAGTCTCTCACTGTCTCACTCATTCACTACCTCAATCTCTTACGTTTCACTCATTCATCACCTCATTCTCTCACTGTCTCACTCATTCATTACCTCAAACTCTTACGTCTTCACCTCATTCATTACCTCAGTCTCTCACCGTCTCACTCATTCATTACCTCAAACTCTTACGTCTCACTCATTCATTACCTCAGTCTCTCACCGTCTCACTCATTCATTACCTCGAATCTCTTACGTTTCACTCATTCATCACCTCATTCTCTCACTGTCTCACTCATTCATTACCTCAGTCTAACTCTATCACCGTCTCACTCATTCATTACCTCAGTCTCTCACCATCATTCTCACGTCTCACTCATTCATTACCTCAAACTCTTACGTCTCACTCATTCATTCCCTCAGTCTCTCACCATCTCACTCATTCATTACTTCAATCTCTCACTGCCTCACCCATTCACTCTCAATCTCTCACCATCTCATTCATTCATTACCTCAGTCTCTCACTCCTTCATTGATTCATTAACTCAATTTCTCAATGTCTCACTCATTCACAGCGTCAGTCTCTCACCGTCTCATTCACTATTTCAATTTCTCACTGCTTCACTCATTCACTCTCCCTGTCTCACTCATTGGAAGCTTGTTTGTTTTAATGTGTAAGCTCCCCTCCCCTTACACATTCATTCATTTCTACTTCATCATTCTCCTTCACTCACCATGGATCTTTGTGTGCCAAGGTTCATCTGCTGAACGAGAACAGGGGGGCAGCAAGTCTTGGTCCATTAAGGCGGGGCAGATGGTCTTCAGGCGCTCCATGTCCATGTTTGTCAGGTCGCTGAGACCGTAGCCTGCAAGAATGTCCTCCACAGATCCACACTAATGGATGACAAGAGATCAAAACGAGACATGGGGGAAAAATATCATCCTAATCCACAACTGTTTTTGGATACAAATGTCTTATTGATTCTCTACTATATACAAAGCACAGACTTTGATTGATATGTTCAATGGGAAAAAAACGTCTTGTAAATTCTTCCATTTTGTAATTCACTCAGGGTTCTCCAGTTTTCTCAAAAACAAGACCATAGACGGCCTTGTTTTGAAATATGATGATTTGTTTGGTTTATTCTCTAAATGTGTTGTGATTTTCCACTGGGCTATTTGCAGTGATGTATGGCATGCCTGGGGTATTAGAATTCTGGGAAATGGATTATCACAAGGAGAATGAAGGAAATGGCTCACATCTCTAATTCAGCTCTGAGTGTGTACTGGGTTCGAGAGGCATATGGCCAGCAGGCCATACCACCTTCGAAGTGGATATGACATACTGTTTGTGCATGTCGGATGTTCTACGGCCGAGCTGTGATGCATGGCATTTTCGCCACATTCGTTTTCAATGGGAGAAAGCTTCTGGTTCTTGTGATACAAACCACAGAGGCCGAATCCTTAGGAAAGTAATAACACAAATCTTCACAACTGGGACGCATGGTTTGAGTTGTTATTATTCAAGATGCCGCAGCAAAAAACTGTGTGGCAAAAACATTGCAAAATTTGTCCGGAATAATAAGTAATAATAATAAGAAGAGGAAGTATGAGAGATTGCAATAGTGATTCTTGCAAGCAAGCACCTCTAATTCATAAATAATATATATATTTCACTTCCAGAAACGTCCCTAATCCCTTTTCTGCACATACAATTCTTTAACCTATGATTATTAAGATATTACTTTTAATTATTGCATTGTAACACATTATAACTATTCTGTATTGTAATATAATTTGAGTTTTAAGGTTTACCTGAGCATGTGCAGGGAGCATGTCCAGCGCCGCCGGTCTTCCCTCGCAAACGGCTTCCAACAAACTTTTCATCCCGTGAATATCTAATAACGGATTCTGGCCATAAACCGCTACAACATCCTGGAGGAAATCATCGATCAGGGTCTCTGCTCTCGATCCAGGGGCTTCGCTGAGCAAAACTCCCAGATACACAGCGGTGAGGCAGTAGCGCATCGTTCTCCGTGTCTTCTATTGCAAGGTGATCCACAAATAACAGGAGCAAAACTTCTTATCGACTTTTATACACACACACACACACACACACACACACACATCCACACGCCCTCACTGTGTGAGTGACACACCGAGAGACACACACACACAATAAATAAATAAATAATCTTCACTGGAGTACTTGGGCCCTCTTGTTTTCCTTAGGTTCATTTAATTATTTATTTATACTTGAGGTTCGAGACATATTGTACACACAGTATAATTGTAAAATGTTTATGTCGCATCATTAAGCAAATAAATAAATAAATACTTGCAGGGTCTGGGGTTTGATCCTAACTACATCCCCAAAGATGTTTTTATTTATTTATTTATTTATTTTTATCTTTGGTGGATTCTCTCTGCTTTTCTTCACCAAGAAGGTCCTCAAGTTGTTCCTAAAGCCTGAATAAGACGAATAAAAATAAAAAGTAATAAAGCTTATTACTGCTCTTTTATAAATGAAGGCCTTTGCATTATATTTAAGTCTTATTTAATGATATGGAAATAATACACCTGGTATACCATTGTACTCTCAAAGGCGGTGATTCATTTTCCTCCCTCTTATTTGGTGTAATAGGACCGAATCGTAGACTTTTCTGTGTCTTGACCTCCACCTTTTTGTGCTCCAGCATAAAAGACTGAGGTCCTCCTGAGGTTCCTCGGCGGAATGAAGACATCGTCGCCGCTGCCTTCAGCATCGCAAGCAGCAACAAGAGCATCCATGTCATGTTACCTGTTCTTGGTCGTGAGGGTCCTGCTGGGTACCACATTTAACCCAAATATCCTACTTGGCCTTGATGGAGTGTCGTCTCTCTCTACATCGCCCTCGCTGATATGGTGAGACACTCTTCCACTTCCTGTCTTTCACATCACCTGTCCCTTTTTCCTTTAATTTTTATAGCAAAAATGTACAAATTATAGCAAAAATCTATCTATTATATTATATGCTATATATTATATACACACTACTGCATTCATCTGGTATCACACAAAATTGATTGTGAATTGCATGAAAATGGAAATTTTGCAAGTGATCCCAAAGTTTTGAGCGGTAGTGTATATTATAATATAATACACTTCTACATTGTACTTCATATATATATTCTGACACTGCCGGCAATATCTGTTAATGATAGTTTAAGTGTGTTGGTATAGGATCTAATACACAATGTGTGAGATTCGCTTCTAGGCTCTGGTCTAGGCAGTGTTTAGTTTATGATCATAAGTAAAGTATTATGGATTTAAGACCTGAATAATGTTTATAAATGTTTACGTTCATTTGTCCACTAGGTGGCGCGTTAAGCTTTTACGTTAAAGAAATAAAATGATGTAACTGAAGTAACAGTTACTGTACGTGCATCTTTTCACAGCAATTCTGCAAATCAGCAAAATGATGATGTACCATTTGAAATATAATATATACAATTATAGTATATACTAATATAATATATACAGATGTGATAAATATAAATACATGTTAGTGGCTTGGTTTCTACTTGATATGCACACTTTGGTCTAATGTTCAGACTGATCAAAACCACATCCTGTTCAATCTAGGTCACTGTTGGCTTATTGTGTAGCCTGGTGGTTTTTTTTTTTTTTTTTCGGTCTATGTTCTTTTTAATCATTTGACATCAGACAGAAACCAACCAGAAACCAGACTCTTATATGCTATCTTTAACTTTTTTTCTTTTTTTATACTTTACACCACAGTTACCTAAATTCCCAGCAAGGTAGTAAAGATGTTTTTAAAACCGTTTTTATTATAAACTGATCATCTTTTTTCAGTCTGCAAGCGCATGTAAATAACACTTATATATAAAAAAATATATATATATATATATATTTTATATATAATTATTATTAATTAACAGGGGGCACGGTGGTTTAGTGGTTAGCCTGTTCGCCTCACACCTCCAGGGGTCCGGGTTCAATTCCCATCTCGGCCATGTGTGTGTGGAGTTTGTGCATGTTCTCCCCGTGCCCTCAGGGGGTTTTTTCTCCGGGTTCTCTGGTTTCCTCCTCCTGGTCCAAAAACATGCACGGTAGGTTGATTGGCACCTTGGAAAATTGTCCCTAGTGTGTTTGTGAGTGTGTGTGTGTGTGTGTGTGTTTGCCCTGCGATTGGTTGGCATTCCATCCAGGGTGTATCCTGCCTTAATGCTCATAGACGCCTGAGATAGACAGGTAAATAAATTCCAAAAATATTCTTCCTGTGATATGTTCCTAATATTGAGATGTCTTTCCTCCATAGTGACACAGAACACAATAGGTTTATTATATAAGGCGTTTATTGAACCAGGTTAAAGCTACAGCAGTACAAATTAACATCTCCAACAAGTGTGCACCACATTCCCTTCACTTAATCTTTGATTTAAAAAAAAAGAAAAAAAAAATATATAGATACAATAAAGATTAAATCAATAGAGGCAGTACATTGATAAATGATAAAAAAAGAAGTATAATACCAAATGCATGAAATTATATACAATAGCAATGTTTAATGCTTAACAACCTGTATTAATCTGTTGCATTTTATGGACAACGATGATGATGTGAATGTCTGATCACACTGCATGCAATTATTGTAGTGAAAAGGAGAAGCAAACCAGCGATGCCGACACCACCAAACATCAGCATTCTCTCACATATACCTGCTTCCTCTGAGGAAAAAGAGAGAGGTAGGACTTAAATGCTGCTTTTTGGATAGAACAATTTAATTAACAAAAGATGTGTGTGTGTATGTATGTATGTATATGTGTGTGTGTTGTGTGTGTATATATATATATATATATATATATATATATATATATATATATATATATATATATATATATATATATATATTTTTTTTTTTTTAATTACCCTTAATCTCCACTTCCTCTCCTGGATGATCAGCGGCTTCTTCTTGTATATCTGAAATGGTTTAAGATGATTAAAATCCTGTTCACCAAAGAGGGACCTGTTCTGTGTGTGCACTCGTGTGTGTGTGTGGTGTGTGTGTGTGTGTGTGTGTGTGTGTGTTAGAGAAATGTAACAGCTTTTGTGTAGCTTGCAAGATGTGATAAAGTGTAAAGTAATTGGAGAAAACATTACTGGTTTGGAAATAGTTCCTAAAACAACATAAAGGTCAACATCAAATCAGTATAAGGTTTGTAAATTGTAAAAATCAAAACCACATGACCACATCCTTATACAATTAGATTGAGTAAACATGACTTGTCTTTCTAGTCTTGTAACCTTGAATGAATAATATGCCTCACCCATTAGAGCACTCCTTTTTTTTATCATTGCATGTCCTATTATATAAACATAATATGGGCATGATTGCTTGTGTGGAAAATTATTGATTTATATTATTGCTATATATTTTTGCTTTTGCTATGTGTACAAACCTTTAAAATGGAGCATGGTGCCACTGCCAAAATGCAACTGTACCGGCTTGGCTGCAGTTCCACATAGATATATCCCCAGGTCCTCTTCCCTGAGGTTAAGAATGGTAAACAATGCTGTGGTAACTGTGCTGTCTGACTTCAGTACAAAATGGCTCTTGTCACTGTTGTAGTATTCATGGAGGATATGCCGTGTGCGAGCTTTCCGTCCCGAGACCAGAAGGGTAAGCTTGCCAGAACTTAGACGATACCAAGCCACATCCTCTTGTATGGTTATGTCACACTGCAGGGTGATTTCCTCGTTTTCTCTCACGATCATTGTCTCATGTAATCTTATATTCCACAAACATGTCTCTGGAAGAATTAAATAAACATAAACCAGGTCAATATAAAATGTACACTAAAAGGTTTCGCTTTTACAAGAAATGTTTTTGCTCTTAACCCATTTAACAAACAAATTTATGGCTCCATAAAACTTAAACATAATGTAATATAATAATATTAAGAATAATGTACCTTATCATTTTATGTAGGTATTGATAATGTAACAGTAGTGAAGTTGAAACAGCTAGTCAACAAATTGTAGGGAGAAGTAGGTCAGATTGAATTTTATGTTATTGTAATTTATTTAGCCCTAAACACCAAAATGGTGTAAAAATGTATGATCTTTTACTATAAAATTCAGTTCGGCTACGTCCAGATTGTATCTTTGGAAAAACTCCTTTGTTTATTTTCCTTTGTTTATATCATTACATTATGATCAGTCTCACTCTTTCACTTATATTTAGTATACTGTAGTTTTGTAGTTTGTTTTTGTAGCTTTATTTTTTTTGGTAACGCTTTCAAATTAAATTAATTTAATGAATTTGCATTGCATTTTCATGGCTAATAACAAGCCATAGAGCAAAGACATGTCATCATTGACTTTTCTGTCAACTTCCACAATACATACAGAACATCTCACGCATCACTTCACATATCTACTTTTGAGATATACTGTATAAAGGTACTTTTGTCAGTTTTACAGCTTTTTCTAGAATCACATCTGCAGTAATAATTATAAAGATACACATTAAACTCAACATACCACCAGGGGCAAGATGCAAATTTATGCAAAACAGCAGACATGAGAACAGATATGCATCCATCTTGAGCCTTTGATACAAATGGAAACTACCCTGTTTGGCTTCAGTAAAAAAAAACAAAAAACAAAAAAAAAAAAACACACGTCAGCAGATTGGGCAAAGCGGAATTAAACATCCTGCATAAAACCACACAGAAAATGCCGCACAATGTTTGTCTTTTCATATAGTGCTTGACATTTCATTGTTTATTGTTTCATAAAATACATTCGGACATTTCTGATTTAAATAGTAGATTTTGTCTGTAGGTAATGTTCCAACTTAATCGAATGCCCTAGCTTATTTTTTTACATTTATTTATTTAATTGGTATGCAGGT
Organism: Kryptopterus vitreolus; assembly: GCA_030449085.1. NCBI lineage: Eukaryota > Metazoa > Chordata > Actinopteri > Siluriformes > Siluridae > Kryptopterus > Kryptopterus vitreolus. The sequence continues at coordinate 8,302,105 of JACRUU010000021.1, forward strand.
GGACAATCTGGGAAAAAAAAGAGGGGAAATGTTCCTATATGGCACTTTTACAGCACACAGAATATGGCATACATTTACAACATGTATCAATATTATCCCGGGGGCGGGAGCATGGCGTGATCCCAGGGGCGGGGTTTGGGACCCCCGGGAATATGCTTTTTTTGTCGTACTAGAATAAAGTATAATTGCACATCCACTACAGGACAGTGGCAATCTCATTGCTAGAGTTTGCGCAGGGAATACTATGATGGAAAAATGTTTTTATATATATATATATATATATATATATATATATATATATATATATATATATATAAATATAAAGAAATGTGTGTTTACCGTGTTTTTAAAATGTTTACAGCGGACTGCATGAAGCCAAGTAAGTCCATGGAAAACATGCCGAATATTGTAAACAAACATGGCGCTTCGTGAAGGCCCCCCCCCCCCAACACTGGGAAGAAGTTGCGCCTGCTACCCACCCCCCATTTCTTCGCAGGAGCTTTGCGCTAATTTCAAGTGAATAAATATAAATAAATAAATATTTTTCTTCCAACAGTTTTTGGTATGGAGGTAAAATTGCTGGAATTTTTTTATTCACGATAATCCAACAATTTCCCATGAGGTTTCTTGTTTGTGTCGGTGGTTAAAACTAAACTATTAACTACATTCTTCTCTCTCTTGTCCCATTATAGTTATAGTTTCTAAAAAATACTTTTCTGTTCCTGGAGGAACTGAAACAAACTAAACTGATCGTTGTAAGCTGTAGTACATAGCAAAAGTATTCATACTGGAATATTTCCTCATTTTTTCACTCTAAGTGCAAACTAAATTTGTTTTTTGGGATTTGACATGAAATACCAGCAGAAAACTATCACATAATTTTGAAGAGTTGGAGGAATATGATACATATAAATAAAAACACACACACACACACACACCATATATATATATATATATATATATATATATATATATATATATATAAAACCCCCTTTACCTCTAAATAAAATCCTATATATAAAACCCCCTTTACCTCTAAATAAAATCCTGCCATCAGAAATCTCCTAATTCGTAGAGTCTACCTGTGTGTACTTAAAGCCATGTATAGTTACAGCTGTTCTGTGAATGCCTCAGAGGTTTATTAGAGAACATGGAGTGAGAAAACTCAGAGATCCACCGCTCTGGTAGGAGACTCTGTGTACAGGAAAACTATTATTCCTGCTCTCCACCTATCTGGCTATTATGGAGTGGCAGGAAGAAAGCCATTGTTCACAAAAAAATAATTAAATTCTGTTTTATTTGTAGAGCGCTTTTTTCTGCTTTAAACAATACAGTTTATTGTGGTGTGTGCAAATGGGAATCTGTTTGTTCCTGGGATATAACAAGACTGAAAATAAATAAATAATGCACTGGATATTGTTGTAGGAATATGTACAGAAGGTACAGGTATGTTATTCACAAGTGTGCGTTTTACAATTGTGCCTTTCGGGTTCTGGGTATAAATAAGGCCTCAGTGAACAGTGTGTATTCAGGATCCGGTTATTCAGTGCGTGCAGGGTGTATGGTGCAGTTATGATGGTTAGTATTTGAATTGTCCAGGCCCAGTATAGACTTGCTATATGCAGCTATTTTTGTGCCTGGCTGTTCTGGTGGACATTTGCTCTGTAGCGCCGCCCAGAAGGCAACAGTTGGAAGAGAGAGTGGGCTGGATGTGTGTGTGGGGTCCAGAGACGTCTTCTTAGCCCTTTTCCTCACTCTTGAGGTGTGAAAATTTTGGAGGTTGGGCATCAATAATCCTGTCAGGAGCGTCCTGACTGTATGCTAGAGTTTCTTGATCCCTGATTTGGTAGCTGAACCAAACTAGACAGTTATGGATGAAGACAGGACAGACTGTGTGATGATCGAGTAGATATAGGGCGATCCTGGAAGGGCAATATGGAAGAAAACCTCCATTAAGGGCACATAATACAATACAGGTTGCCGCAGCAAAGTACGGCTTGTAGGAAGTTCTCTGGCAATATAAATTGCCTTTCGGGGATTCATGTTTCCTTCCCATGTCGACCGTTTTTTTTTTCTTCACAATTTTCCTTTCCTTCTCACAAGTTATTTTAGAACCCATCAGTTGCGTCACTACAGATATTATAGTCCTCTTTTTAACTGATCCACCTTATTTTCTTATTTAGTGTAGTTATTTTTTATCCCATACATCAATATCACATTAAAAACAGGATCCTTATCGAGGATAAAATTATTTACCAAACATATTTTCAGTTTAGTTCTCATTAGAAATAAGATGCATTACAGTTTGTTTAAAAGCACTTTCATTCTACCACTTGAGTTGACTGATCATTAACATGTCTTGTTTTTTTTCTCACTCGTTAGTGGTGCATTAATTCTTTCCTCAGAACACACGTCATGTAGGTGGATGCTCACTACGCTATTAATCCAGAGACATTAAGGCACTTCAGCATGCACTAATCACAATTTTATTATCCTTTGGTACTATGCTTCAGAAACAGCCTTTTCCTGTTTCTGGTGCTCTGTATAGACCCCGTAAAACTATTTTCCCTTGCTTAATTGGTTTGGCGCTCAGAATGTTTTCTTTTGTTGGTAGGTTTAAATTTACTTGAGTTACATTTCTGCCTGTTGGTCTAGCCACTTCCTTTCATCGATTTTTCCAATGGTTGTGCTGCCTCCAGACATGTATTTTCATATTAGAGCATTTAACCAATCACATTTCAGCCTTTATTTGTTGCCATGTATGGTCAAAGTGGAAGAAGTTCTACACAATCCATTCTGCAGGCCCTTTAACACAAACTAAATATAGATGAAACTGTTGCTCCAATCAATCTGATTTTCTGTCACCAGGGGTCTCTAGCAGGTGATAATTCCGAGAGAAAAACAAATTGATTCTACTTTCATGTTGATTAAGAAAAGCGGGACGTTGATATTTGCAGCATTAAATTAAACATTTCTAAATTTCTATCATGCTTTACATATGTTAATTAACCTCAATAATTTAATTAACCTCAACAATTTAGTTCAGTAGCCAAAAATCATAGCTTGCTGGATAGATTTGTGGACAAACCAGAAAGTAATGCTACTTTGCCTCAATTTGTGCAAAATAGTACTGTGCCTCAATCCTGTGCCTCAAAACACTGTTTCTGATTCTATTAGAGACACCTAATAATGTCGAAGACAAGAATGATTTACATTGTCTTGTCCTTCCATTTTTATTTGCTCCACCCATATGCAAAACTAGAAAGAAAAAGAACGTAATGGGGGATAAACAAATAATATTTTCATCTGCAAAAATCCGAGAATTTATATTATTAGAAGGCAAAGTTGCAGGGAATAAGTCCATATCAGAACATACACAACAGTAGAAGATCATTGAGATTTGAGCTAAGCCGGTCAGACAGTATACAGTTAAACACGAATCACCACTGTTTCACCTTTTGAAACATTATTTAGCTCAAGTTTGTATGTTGACAAGAACCTCAACACACAAAAGTTTACAACGATAAATTCTCCATAGCATTGTCTTTTGTTCTTTTCATTTATTTGGTCTTCTTTATGGAGATGGTTCTGTTAATAAGATGTAATATTTCAATGTTTCCAATAAAATATTTGGAAAAAAACTTTTTATGCAACCAACTTAAATATCGGGATCAATTTTCAATGATCAATTTTACTGGGTTACAAAAGACCTTCTGCTGATTTACATATGTAAAAAAGAAAAAAAAAAAGAAAATTGTTCATTTAAAGTGATATTCATTTAGTTTTATATTTACTTAATTTTATAAAGGAATAAATACATTTATTTATAAATGAAAAGTAATTCTTGGAATTTAGGAGACACTGATGCTTGTGATTTGACCAGGGTATCACACAGCAGGCAGTTAGCATGTATTTTTTTTATTTTTTATTTTTTTATTAAAAGATCAAAATTGAGATAAAACAATTGAGATTATTCTCATACATAAGCGCTTTTTACATTTTGTCATCGTCTCAAAGCAAAGGGCAGAAAAGGTTTGGCCCAGAGGTAATTGTTTCTTGTTGAGCAAAACCTAAAAACGAGGGATGGTGTCGAATTTTAGGGAGTCATAATTTGTGGTGGAGGTGATGCATTTTCAAAATAATAACTCTTAAATGATCCATTTCTAGGCAAATCATGGGACCTTAATACTTACATTCATTTCCGCCCACAGATTCCTCAAACTCGTGTTCTTTGAGTCGTCTTTTTTATTCAGCAGAAACAAGCTTAATGATTCAGATCATTTCAATTTTATTTATAAAGCGCTTTTTACATTTTGTCATCGTCTCAAAGAAAAGTTTGGCCCTAATTGTTTCTTGTTGAGCAAGCCGAAGCGACGGTGGCAGGAAAAACTCCCTGGGAACAGAAGAAACCTTGAGAGGAACCAGACTCAACAGAGAAACCATCCTCATTTGGGTTGTTAGTGTTGTGTGTGTGGTTGAGGATGTATATTGTGGAGTGTGGAGTGTTTTCATGAATTTGTTTGAAGCATCATCAACCGGGGGCGGGGTCACCATGAGGTTCGGACAGGACCAGAGTGGAGAAGGGGTCTGGATCACCGGCAGCTCAGCAGTGGGACATGTAACTCAACGGAGAGAGGGAGAAGAGAGAGAGAGAGAGAAAGAGAGAGAAAGAAGGAAAGAAAAAATGAGTGGTTAGTCACGGTCATGGTTGCAGTATGGGAGTGTGTATATGTAGTGTCAGAGTGCAGTGTAAATTGTACTCACAATGCAAATTACGAAGACAAGTAGGATTACAACAGGAGACTGCCGAACAGGTGCTGAAAAACGATTTGTATGTAACATTTAATTTGCAATAGACTTTCAGTATTTAATGACTGAAATAACATCATGTGAACAGTGGGTGTCTAAGGTGGACAATAAAGGAGGCCCTTGTTCAGAAGTCATATAACGTACGATTGTGGATAGGAGCAGGCTTTAATAGCCGTGTTGGTGACGGGAACAGATGTGATGAGTAGGTGTGGCCTTAAGGAGAGGAATGATGAAGGGGCAGATGGTGGTAGACTTTGGCGATGGCAGTGGTGAACCCATATTTTTAATAAAGAGGAGCATACAGTGATGTATAAGAGTGAAGGACGGACCACACAGGTGGTTTACATTCTGTACAGGAGATGTAACCTGAAAGAGACTGGAGACTGTAAGGTGGGTGGCAGGGGGGCAGGGGATCGTGGCGCTATACATGCATCGGATGGTAGGCTTTGGGGGTGAAGAAGAGGAGGAAGAGAGTGAGAACTGAAAGAGAGTAAGATGGTATAAACTGAACGAGGAAGACTGCAGTGTGAGATTCAGGGACGAGGTCAGGTGACGATGGTTTTTAAAGAAGGATGAAATGATTTTCTAGGCGGAGGGAGAGAGAGCTGAGAAGAGAAGAAGAGAGTGCAGGCAAGGGTGGAGAAGAGTTTGCAGGAGTGATTTGTGATAGGAAGAGGTATCGGTAGGAGTGAAAGGGGAAAGTTTATAGGACTGTGGTGAGACCTGCGATGTTACGGTGCGTGGTGTCGTCTAAAAGACAGGATGCAGAGCTGGAGGTGGAGAAGGGGAAGATGTTGATGAGGATGGACAGGATTAGAAATGAGTTCATTAGAGGGTTCATGGATGTTTTGGAGACAAGGTGAGGAAGACTAGATCGTACATTGGGTGCAGAGGGAGAAGAAAGCTGAGGATGGAGGTATCGGCCACAGGTCGTTGTGGTGAAAGAGACATATGTAAAGGATAGGGTGGTGTGGAGAGGGATGATCCACTGTTGCGCTCCCTAATGGGAGCAGCCAAAAGAGGAAGATTATGATGTATGCTAATATTAAATATAATGAACTGAATTTGCACGGTGGCGTAGTGGTTAGCACGTTCGCCTCACACCGCCAGGATCCGGGTTCGATTCCCATCTCGGTCATGTGTGTGTGGAGTTTGCATGTTCTCCCCGTGCCTAAGGGGGTTTTTCTCCGGGTTCTCCGGTTTCCCCCCGGTCCAAAAACATGCATGGTAGGTTGATTGGCACCTTGGAAAATTGTCCCTAGTGTATGAATGTGTGTGTGTGTGTGTATGTGTGTGTGTTTGTGTGCCCTGAAATGAGTTGGCATTCCATCCAGGGTGTATCCTGCCTTAATGCCCATAGATGCCTGAGATAGGCACAGGCTCCCCGTGACCCGAGGGAAGATCGGATAAAGCGGTAGAAGATGAATGAATGAATGAATGAACTGAATTTGCACTTACAGACTCCAGTTTGAGATCTAGCGATCCCTCCTCTGTCTTTGTTTGCAGGCTCTGTGAGGAGTATTTTGAAAAATGGAAACTATTATGTTAATGTTAGAAACACAAAAGTACAAACTGAAGAGTATAATATAGCAGTAATTGATACGTGCTCAATGCAATGTAGTTTCCGCAATCAGAACATTAATATTATATTGTAATTGTTCAATAATGAACAGGATAAGAGCTTACCGTAAATTGTGAGCATCACATGGCAAGTATTTTCAGCAGGTGGCGTGTAACACTTAAATTCGCCTTCGTTTTCCTTAGTGAGGTTGCAAATCCTTATCAAGTTGTCCGGTGCAATCTGTACCTGTCCTTTGTAAGCTTCCTCACTATAGAGGTCATTATCAGTGATTTCACCTACTTTATAGACTTCATTAAAGTAACATGTGATGGTTTTTCCAGTCAATTTGGTGCACAAGTCTACACATCCACCCAGAGGTGCACTAACATCTAAAATTGTAGAATCCACTACAGAGAAAGTGCATAAAACAATATCATGAGAATGACGAGCACAGTTTATTTCGAAATTAGGAGATTTAATTTGAAAGGGCTTACTGTTGCAGAAATGCATTATAGTGAAAAGCACTGTGGCCTGTTTGGCGTACCTAGAGGCTCTGCAGAAATGCAAAGACAGTGAAAAACAAATCAATCATGTAAATCTGTGGAAATGTGTGTCTGATTACTTTCACCAGCTAAAAAAAAGTAGAGTAGCATATATACTTTTAGTTCGAGTAATTCAGTTTTACGAGTGATGCGGAAATTCGACGAGAGTTTTTCACGAGACATGGCGCTGTGAACAACATGACAGGTCGTTAACCCCTGTAGAGTTCGTAGCAAGAGCATTGTCTTAGCGTCGTCTCTAACGCCACTTTGTTTTCGTTAATATACATTACTAAACAGTATCACATTAACTGTACTGTACAAACGTTATCCGACTGCATCTTGGGTTATTACATTCTTGCAGTGCTGTATTATTATTCCGTGCGGAAAATACTGAACTTTAAGTACGCCATGGTGACGCATTTACTGGTCCGCGCTGGAAGAAGTGAGGCAAACGAGGTTATTGAGCATAGCGATGGTTTTTTATTTATTTATTTATTTTCTTTTTCAATGAACATTTAAAGATCATTGTAATACTATTTAAAAATGTAATAAAAAAATAATAATAATAAGGCCCACATATAAATGCCCACTCTATCCAATATGAATTTATGCTCAACAGCAAGTGTTGCATCATATTTAATTTAATTTATGCTTACCTCAAAAACATCCTTTTTAAATTGTTAACAAACAAGTACGTCCTGTTGAATCACACCGAAGAAGTGTGTGTATGTGTGTGTGCGTGTGAGTGTCCTATCTTGTCCTATCTTGTCTGGTCATGTGCTCTTAAAAGTCTTCTTTTTTTGTATTGAGTTTTGTATTGTTCCACCCCAAAGTGGATGGGGCGTATGTTTACTCCTCCTTGTCCCGGACAATTTGTAAGAGGAATTTTGTTGACAAGCTGATCACCCTCATACTGGTCACACACAGTCTTAATAAATCTCGCTCGTTCATGTTCCTACACTTTGCAGTGTACTGGTTTCGGGACTAAATGATATAAACCTTAATGCCTAATTAAGGTATGGTGTGCGGCCCAATGGCGTGAGGTGTGCTATTACGTTTATAAGGAATCGCCCTGCGGAATTCCGAACCCGGGGGCCAAAAAGCGGGAATTTTTTCCCATTGGAAATGAATGGGGCCGATATTTCGTGCCTCACAGTTCGACCTGTGAGCGTCCGACATGCACATATGGCATATTGACTCGTAGGGGCTCCGCAGTGGATCACGATCATATACCTCCCAAACCCCACACCTGTTCGAAAATTTAGGGAAATGCGCGAATCTCAGTATCCGTGCTCTTTCTCTCGCTCTCTATTCTCTCCTAGCTTCTAATGACCTTTGCTTGTCCTTTCTAGTCAATTCCCCTATATAATAGCTCTCTGCCGCGTAAGTCATTGTCCGGTCTACTGGGAACTCACCTCGAGATCTCCTTGTGCTCGATGACCATCAAAGTATTTTGTTCACCTCTGGTTTCCTTCTCACATGTAAACATAAAATAAAAAAGAAATATATAATGCAGGCATTTATATAAATAAATGGAAATAAAAGAAAAATAAAAACATCTTTATACACTATTTACTTTTTTTTTTACTTTTTTTTTTTAAGTGTAAAGTGAACGTTTGTGAAATGTCGTGCAGAAAGAGAAAGTTGAAAAGTCCCAGCATTAGATGCTATTTGTTTCCTGGTTTAAACCCCGAATGGCCTAGGGGACGAATCTCTTCCTCGTTCTCTGTGTGTTTGCCTTCAGGGAACGAAAGCATTTTCCTGATCGCAACAGAGAAAAGAGTGCAATGTTGGGACGGCCGAGGTCTTTCACAATCTTCCTGCCCGTGGTTCAGCACCGCGGGTTGTAAATGTCCTGCAGCACAGGGAGCTCGGTGCGAATGGTGCCTTCTGAAGGACTCGCCTGCCCTGCCGTCAGGACGCTCTAAATGGTGCAGGTGTGAAAGTTCCTTAGCACCTGAGATGGAAGTTTAAAGTCTCTTGATCGTCTCAGGTGGTACAGACACTGCCGGGCTTCTTTGCCAGGGCGTCTGCAGAAGATGCATCACACAGTGGTGGCAGAAAGGAGGCAATCCTGAACATTTGCCCTACCAATGAATTTCAGGCTCTGTTTGGTGCACTTCCTGGGTTATGGAAGGCAATCTGTGGCGATGCTTGTGAATCCGCTCGAGCAATCCGCTCTCTCAAGAGCTGACTCTGCATGCTGAGCTCCAAAAGAAACAAGCTGTGCATGTGAAACAAGAAACAAGCTGTGCATGTGTCCCCCAGTAATAAAACCGGGCTAGGGAGAAGCTCACGGTTTCATAGATTGCTTGCTAAGATATTGTTTTTTTGATATTGCTTTTATACTTCCTGGAACTGCCGCACTTCTCATTCGATTGATTACACACGTTTCAAAGAGTGGTCACATAGAGGCGTTTCCTAAAGCATTGCCAAAGCAGGTTCTCTAAAGAACTCCCTTTCACTGAAGGTGAAATTGGTGAAATTGAAAGTAAAAAGATACTGGTTTGATTAGTTGGACTCAGAAAAGGCTCAAGGACAAAAGCAATGTATGTATTCCTCCTTTTTTTTTTTTTTTTTTTCAATAAAGCATGTAAATGTAATTCTCATAATATCTTGTCCGCTGTATTTAATTGAATGAATTGAATTTTTTTTTTGGAATAATATATAAATAGGCTGCCATGTATGTTTGCATATTGTTTAGACTGATTGCAGAAAAGGATACGACCCTTGCAAACAGAATAAACTCCTTTGGTGCACATTGATTTATGTTCAAATCATATGTCGATATATTAAAAGGGGAGAAAATATTAAGTAGTTAACTTAACTCTATTGCTACTTGCACTGAAAGGGTTTTGATGAAGTTAGTGCGTGTGTGAAGTGGGATATGCAAGGTCATTGTTGGTGTACAACAATTATCCATACACACTGCGCTTAAGCTTCCACACGCCATGAAACATGCTTAGTGCTGTAATATTTTCTTCCCTTTTAATATATTGACATATGATTTGAATAACTAATGTGCACCAATAGGAGTTTTTGTTTCCCTGATGTTGGGCATCTGTAATGTAGTTTAATAGTTTGTCAAGGCAGACTTCTGGGTCTGTCCTGTTTTCTTCATAATTCACTGAACATTCTTTAATTTTCAGCGTGGACACTTCCCAAAGCAGCTTTACATTTACAGTTTTTGCATTTAGCAGACGCCCTTATTTTACTTACAACTAAGAACTTTGTTTACATTTCCAGGGTGACCTTTAATCATCTGATCTGGATATTCGCTGCTGTTTATCCTTGTAAGTACTTCTTTATTCAAGTTGCACAATTAAAAAAAACCGTCTCTTGGTGAAACCCACATTCATTACAGACGTACAACAGTTCAGCAACCATGACCTGCTGTAAGCTTTACTGCCATGCTGTATTGGGATGGGTCCAGAGCATATTCTGGCATTAGACATTGCCTTCATGTGGTGAGGGAAGAGCGATTGAGATGGTTTGGACATATACAGAGAAAGGGACATGAAGGTACAGAAGGAGATGTGCCTGAGAATGGAGGTACCAGGCAGGCGGAAAAGAGGAAGGACAAGGGAGGAGGTTTATGGATGTAGTGTGACCAAAGACATGACATAAACTGAAAACAATAATGCTAAACCAAGGTAAATGTGGCAGTGAGTTTGGCAGGAATGTCCTGTTAGCAAGTAGACGGGTAAAGCCGACTCGAGAAGGGTCTCTGATGGCGCCTGCATGGGAAGACATGCAAGAGTACAAGTGTGTGCTCTCTTCTACCCACTTCTGCCTGCCTGAGCTTGTTTCTTCACTTCTCTTCATCTACACCGTTCTATCTTTAGAGGATCAACCTGTTTGTTGATCATTGCTTCCATGAAGCCATGCAGAACAGAGAACATAACAGACGTGGACAAAATTGTTGGTACCCTTTGGTCAATGAAAGAAAAAGTCACAATGGTCACAGAAATAACTTTAATCTGACAAAAGTAATAATAAATAAAAATTCTATAAATGTTAACCAATGAAAGTCAGACATTGTTTTTCACCATGTTCAACAGAATTATGTAAAAAAATAAACTCATGAAACAGGCATGGACAAAAATGATGGTACCCCTAACTTAATATTTTGTTGCGCAACCTTTTGAGGCAATCACTGCAATCAAACGCTTCCTGTAACTGTCAATGAGACATTCACCTCTCACAGGTATTTTGGCCACTCCTCAGAGCAAACTGCCCAGTAGTGTCCGGTTTGAAGGGTGCTTTTCCAGACTCATGTTTCAGCTCCTTCCAAGGCTCAATAGGATTGAGGTCAGGGCCATAGATGGCCACTTTAGAATAGTCCAATTTTTTCCTCTTAGCCATTCTTGGGTGTTTTTAGCGTGTGTTTTGGGTCATTGTCCTGTTGAAAGACCCATGACCTCGACTGAGACCAAACTTTCTGACACTGGCTAGTACATTTCTCTCTAGAATTCCTTGATATCTTGAGATTTCATTGTACCCTACAGATTCAAGACACCCTTGCCAGACGCAGCAAAGCAGCCCCAGAACATAACAGAGCCTCCTCCAAGTTTCACAGTAGGGACAGTTTCTTTTCTTGATATGCTTCATTTTTCGTCTGTGAACATACAGCTGATGTGCCTTGGCAAAAAACTTCGATTTTTGTCTCATCTGTCCACAGGACATTCTCCCAGAAGCTTTGTGGCTTGTCAACATGTAGTTTGGCATATTCCAGTCTTGCTTTTTTAGATTCGTTTTCAACAATGGTGTCCTCCTTGGTCGTCTCCCATGTAGTCCACTTTGGCTCAAACAACGACGGATGGTGCGATCTGACACTGAGTTCCTTGAGCATGAAGTTCACCTTGAATCTCTTGAAGTCTTTCTAGGCTCTTTTGTTAATTCGGATTATCCGTCTCTTAGATTATCATCAATTTTCCTCCTGTCGGCCACGATGTTGGCTACAGTCCCATGAATCTTCTGAATAATATGTGCAACTGTACTCACAGGAACATCAGTTGCTTGGAGATGGTCTTATAGCCTTTACCTTAACATGCTTGTCTATAATTTTCTTTCTGATCTCTTGAGACAGCTCTTTCCTTTGCTTCCTCTGGTCCATGTCGAGTGTGGTACACACCATATCACCAAACAACACAGTGATTACCTGCCATATATATGGCCCAATGGCTGATACAAGGTTGTAGACACCTGTGATGCTTTAGTGGACACACCTTCAATTAACATGTCCCTTTGGTCACATTATTTTCTGTTTTTCTAGGGGTACCATCATTTTTGTCCTGTTTCATGATTTATTTTTTTACAAAATTCTGTTGAAGCTGGTTGAAAAACAATGTCTGACTTTCATTTTAACATTTATAGTCTTATATTGTGACTTTTTCTTTCATTGACCAAAGTAAAACAAATTTTGTCACGTCTCGTAATTCCTAGCTGCCCAGGGAAAGGGAAACGTATGACTACATGGAAATGCCTTAGAGGGATAGTTCTACTGTAGCCCCCACACTATCACACTAAGGTTCTTGAAGTCCTCTGTATAAGGTCAAATGTCGTGTGCCACATGTCATAAATGTCATGTGAATTACTGTATACTTCTTCAGTAGTCCAACATGTTAAAAATCTTTTTTAATAATCTTAAGTAGGTGTTAGTGATCATCTAAATTAAAAGAAGTAAACACTTGAAATATATTAGTCGATGTGTAATGAATCTATATGACGAGTTTCACTTTTTTTGCATTGAAATACTAAATTAAATTAGCTATTTGATGATATTCTTTTTTACGGAGATTTCCCTAATATGTCTGTGTTTACCTTTTTTTGTCTATAGGTTCTTCCACAGTAATTAAAGCATATGCTGGAGAGGATGTAGTTCTGAACTGTACCGTCCCAGATGAAACAGAGTGTAAAGCTTGTATAGTCAAATGGAGAATTTACCAGGAATATATTTTTGAATGGGATAGAAAGTTACTTTGTGTCGGTAATGACTTTGAAGGAAGAGCAAAGATTCCTCTGGAGTGGTTAAAAAATATGAACTGTTCCCTTAAATTTAGTAATGTCACTGTAAATGACACTGGTAATTACACCATTGAGCTGTGGGCAAGGGAGCAAACGACAACGTGAAATAACCAGTAGAAACTCGAGGTTGAATGGTAAGAGTACCTGGTTTTACTGACTCTCTTCAGTTTTGTATGTAAATGGGATTGTTAAATTTGATTGTGTAATATTCTGTTTATTGTTTGCTGAACTCCCCTTGCCTCAACTGACAGACAGGTTGATTGGCCAAAGAGTGTATGATGTGTGTGTGAATGTGTGTGTGTCGAAAAAATCAGCCAAGGCACAGGCTCCCCGTGACATCTAAGATGGAATGTAGTAAATGTAAGTGGTGTAATCTTGGTGTAATCATTGTGGATTTTGTCCTGATATAAGGAGCACCTCCTTATCTCCTTATGTTTTTTCCTTATAAGGAGATAAAAAAAAAACATACTTAAAATCATCATAACTAATACAAATTATAAGAATAATTGGGAAGGTGGAAGCGCAGGATGAAAGAATATGCCTGTGGAAATGAGGCAAAATAGTCACAACTAAAGGTTATGTAAAGTTCAGAAACATGCCTGATGTATGTTACTGATATATGATCCTAAAACTTCACCTTCCCAAGATCCTGATATGATGTGAGATTCACTACAGATATACATTTGTAAAGCACTTTATACATTTCCCAGCTATAAACACTAAACCTAACTTAATGTTTCAACTTCGAATCCAGATGAATCGTCCGCTCCTGAACAATGTCGTGAACTCCAGAACACCGCTAAGGCTCAAGGTGATTATCAGAAAATCTTAAGCTGCCATATGGAAGTTTTTTTTAATATAATTTAATAATGATAAATAGATGCAGATCTTTTCTGTACATGTGAATCATCTTATAAAGTCTCATAAAGATGGAAAAAACAAAAATAATCATCGTAAGTTGACTGACATTATAATTCTACTCCACATGTAAGAGAGTTAACCTCTGATTAAGTACAAAAAAAATGAACATACATTAATGTTACTGTTGAAATTTGAAAGGCAGTTTCTGAAGAAATCATATAATTTTAATAATATAAATGATAACTGTATTGTGCTCTTTTGTTTATTTAACAGGTATTGGGATTGGAATAGTGATTGGAATAGTAATTGGAATAGTAATTGGAATAGTAATTGGACTAAAATGGAAAAATGGAAAGATTTGTCCCTGTCTGTCTACAAGGAAAAACAATGGTGGGTAACACTATATAATTTGTCGATTACGCTGTCTTTACTATGACACAATTGAGTGGTGTTATGTTGTAATCTGTCTCAGAGTTGCTAAGACAACATTCTGAAACTTAAAACAGATGAAATCTATGGGGCACTAAAGAAGTACAACCTTCACTTTGATATTTTTTAATGATGTTGGAATTTAACATGCAACTGATGTGGTTTCGTTCTTCACCAGATCCCAATACCTCATCAAACCAAAATCCTGATACTTCACCATCCGGAGCTTCTAATACTTCACCGTCCCAAAATCCTGATACTTCACCATCCGGAGCTGCTAATACTTCTGATCCTGATACTTCACCATCCGATGCGACTAATACTTCACCGTCCCAAGATCCTGATACCTCATCATCCGGAGCTACTAATGCTTCATCGTCCCAAGATCCTGATACTTCACCAGAAGAAGCTACTAATACTTCACAGTCCCAAGATCCTGATACTTCACCATCCGGAGCTGCTAATACATCTGATTCTGATACTTCACCATCCGGAGCTACTAATACTTCACCGTCCCAAGATCCTGATACTCTCTCAAACACAACTCGATGTGAGAATCACTACAGATATACATTTGTAAAGCACTTTATACATTTCCCAGCTATAAACACTAAACATAACTTAATGTTTCAGATCCGAATCCAGATGATCAAGAGAATTGTCCACTCCTGAAAACATCAGAGGCTCATGGTGATTATCAGAAAATTATATATATTATATAATTATATATATATATATATATATATATATATATATATATATATATCTTATGAAGTGTAAGAGCTCTGTATAACTTCAAAAAATAATCATCATAAGTTGACTGACATTACAATTCTACTCCAGTTGTAATAGAGGAACAGAGGATGAGAGAGGACTCTTTTTGAGTCCATGTTGTTGAGTCACCCACCCGCCTCTCTCTCTCTAACGGCTCTAATACTAGAGTTGGGGGATTTCTACAGGGTGGTATCAAAAACTTCGGACACCTTAAAACGTGGCAGTAGAAGCACAGAAGCCTTACATCTTGTCTTTCCTCTTCACTCTTAATGACGATCTCAGCACTTGCAATTCTGCAACCTTCAGCTCCACCTGCTGTTTTTTAGTGGTCGTGCAGAAGCATCACTATTATAATCTCTCTCTAGGCTTCTGTCAAATTTTCGGTGCGTAACTCATCCCGCAGTTTTTGTCCGATCCTCATGAATAATATCTAATATCGTGCGGCCCGATGGTGTGAGGTGTGCTATTACTTTTATAAGGAATCGCCCTGCGGAATTCCGAACCCGGGGCCAAAAAGTGGGAATTTTTTTCCCATAGAAAATGAATAGGGCGACATTCAGCCTTGGCAGCGTCCGGCATATCCATCGTAGGGGGTCCGGAGTGGATCATCATATAGAACCCCACACCTGTTTGAGAATTTCGGGGTCTCCGCGACATTTCGGCACCATAGAGAATGAATTGAGAGACATTTTACGCTCCGCTGTTCGGAAAAATCTGCGAAGCGGCGAAACTAAGATCTAAAACTAAGAAAACTAAGATTTTGACACAGCATGACTATTACATTTACATTGTAAAAATTGTTATATATTCTTGTCTTTCAGGTTCTGTGAGTCTGAAAAAAGATGCTGCCAAATACACTGCGGTCAAGACCATAACTCCCAAATGGTATTTGAAGGACTGTTTTTGCTTAATTATGCCTATGTACCCTACAATTAAATATCTCTAGGTATTATCTCCAGGTATGAATTAATGTGTGGTTATAACCCTCTTATCAATCAGTGATAAAATGGCAGATGCCACATAAGTTCGCTGAATGCATAATGGTGGGAGTGGATGCTAGTGAATGGTTAATACTATTTGATTTAGAAACATTAAACAAATTCAAATTGACAGGCAAAAATCTGAATTGTGAAATTGGCATTTCGTTGGGCCATCAGCGAACAAGAAAGAAAACAAATAAAACGTACAGCTGAAAACATATAAATAAAACATGCTGAAACATACAATTGTGTATCAATGGCATAGCAATGGAAAGATAATACCATGTTTACATATAACTTCACCCCCAGAGCTATTATTTATATATATATATATATATATATATATATATATATATATATATATATATAAAGATACATTTATAAATAATAAAATATAAAAAAAAAAAAAACAGTTTCAAACATTTTTATGGATATAATGTTGGGTTTGTGTTCTTTGTGTCCAGATGTCCTGTTTACAATCACTATTGGGTTCCTGAGAGATCAGTTCCTGCAGTTGTGTTGAGGACATTAACACAACCCCTGAAGTGAAAGACATCCTGCTCAGTCAGCTGTGATGTGGTTGTTAATTCTAAATGTAGATATTGAGATATGATCCCCCTTTGCTTTTTTTTTTACCCCCCCCCCCCCCCAAATCATATTTACTATTGCTATGTCCACTTATTTTTGCCCCCAATATGTTTTTTGTCCTCACTGAGAAACTGTTCTTGTTTATTTTTTTTTTTGAGTTTCCTGAACAGAGAGAAAGAAGAAGGGTTAGGATAGTTGTTGTTGGAAGCGATATATCCGATCTTCCATCGGGTCATGGGGAGCCTGTGCCTATCTCAGGCGTCTATGGGCATTAAGGCAGGATACACCCTGGATGGAATGCCAACCCATCGCAGGTCACAAACACACACACACACACATTCATACGCTAGGGACAAGGTGCCAATCAACCTACCGTGCATGTTTTTGGACCGGGGGAGGAAACCGGAGAACCCGGAGAAAAACCTCCTGAGGCACGGGGAGAACATGCAAACTCCACACACACACATGGCCGAGACGGGAATCGAACCCGGACCCTGGCGGCGTGAGGTGAACGTGCTAACCACTAAGCCACCGTGCCCCCGCGGTTGAATTTGAAAATCTTAAAAAACTATTTGTCAGCATATCAAGTAATAGAGAAAATCATGAACTGATAGAAATAGTGCATGATGAATTTCATAACCAGTACAGGAACATGGGAGTGTTTTATATGATTCCCTGTGAATGACTGCAAACTGATGTGTAGAAAAAAATGCTTTAATGCTCATATTTAGTGTGATAAATGTCGGTGTAGTAAATCATAGGTAATAATTGTGATTGTGGTTCAGGTTACTAGATGTAAGCCATTTTCTTGTGTTTTTATATAAGCCAAAGCTTTTGTCCTGAATGCCTTTTTTTTCTTTACATTACTTTTATACTTTCATACTTTTTTACATTACGTTTATAGCTTTGAAACCAGTACTTTTACACTGTTACTTGAGTAAAAAGCTTGAGTACTTAAACCCTAGTAACTATACATCTACCTGAGGAATGAAAGGGAATACTTTTGACACTAGTAAGTACATGTTTTACTTGAACTTTTACTTTAACGTTTAGTCAGTACTTCAGCTTTTACTTAATAGCTTAATATGAGGATTTGTATTTCTACTTAAGTGGAAAGATGTGTTGTACTTTTACCAATAAATAAAAACATTCTAAACAACACAAAAATATGTTTGATATTTTCGAAAGTGTCCAAAGACCCAGTATTAGATTTGATGACACCTTTACACCCTTTTGCAATTCTGTAGGCAGATTGTAGGGTTTTCCGATTATCTTTTTTTGTTGGCTGCTTTTCAAAAATATGAATACTTGTGTGATTTATGTATTTACCCATGTACTTTATTTATTTCTAGAATTATGTTATGTCATTTACATTTGCGGTATTTACATTTACATTGTCAATGTGGTACTGAGTGTACATGAATGACTGACACACACACACACACACACACACACACACACACACACAC
>JACRUU010000021.1:8320644-8403144 GCA_030449085.1 Kryptopterus vitreolus
TTTGCTTATACACATTTTAAAGATTATGCAGGGTGTACAATATGTCTCGAACCTCAAGTATGAGCCGCAGCAAAGCGTTGGAGCACATCGCCCCGACGGCCAGGCCGATGAACAACGTGAGCACTGTCGAGAAATAAAGCTTCCTGGTGAGGGCGATGAGGGCGATAAACAGGAGGACGGCCAGTTTGACGACTGTAAACCCCAGGAAAGCGTACACCATTACTGTGGAGAGTTAGCAGGGTAACACTTAAATATTACATGCACGGGATAAGAACGTGTGTCTTGTTTATCTGACTTGCACTTATTTATATCCCAAATAGCAAACAAGTATAAGCGATGTAAGTTATATAGGTTATACATATGATAATATCCACTCCTGAGGATTTAGGGCCTTGTACAATAGTTGCAGCTTGGTAATACTGGGACTTGAATCCTCCCGACCTTCCAGTTGGTCATATCTTTGAGCAAAAGCTATAATAATATGAACTATTGTTTTGCTTGTTATTTGAACGAGAACAAATTTGTAAGAAAATCAGAGTCGAGGTTAGACTGCGTCTTGGGTAATTCCTTGGGTTGCCACTAGAGGCGCTGGATTGGGTAGGAAAGGGATACATGTGAAGATTGCTGCGTAAAAAACAGTTCATGCTAATATATGTTGCGGCATTCGTTGTGAAAAAATCGACTATATAGTGTACGGACAATTATTAGGCAAGTAAATATTTTGACTGAATCATCATCATTATGAATGCATATTTTCCTACTCGAAACTCGAATTGCTGCTCTCTGTATTCATTTTGTCCTGGGTTTTCGCCCCCCAAATCTCACATAGATGATAGTGTGTGTGTGTGTGTGTGTGTGTGTGTGTGTGTGTGTGTGTGTGTGGGAGAGTGACGATAAAGCTTTCTCCTGCAGATCCAGAAGGTCATTCGACATACCTGGCTCCTGTAATTTGCACAAAATGTAGCTAACATATAAAAGAACATTTGTTCTGGATGAGCACTTTATGGTTACAAAAGTGAAGTAACAGTAAAGGAATGTTGAAGTTGTTTAAATATCAATAGAATGCCTGTTAATAGTTCATCTTTCAATCTTTCCACTGCCTCACTCATTCATTACCTCAATCTCACCGTCTCACTCATTCATTACCTCAATCTCTCACCGTCTCACTCATTCATTACCTCAGTCTCTCACCGTCTCACTCATTCATTACCTCGATCTCTCACTGCTTCACTCATTCACTACCTCAATCTCACCGTCTCACTCATTCATTACCTCAATCTCTCACCGTCTCACTCATTCATTACCTCAAACTCTTACCTCAAACTCTTACGTCTCACACATCATTACCTCAGTCTCTCACCGTCTCACTCATTCATTACCTCAATCTCTCACTGTCTCACTCATTCACTCATTCATCCTCAATCTCACCGTCTCACTCATTCTTACTCACTCACCGTCTCACTCATTACCTCGATCTCTTACGTTTCACTCATTCATCACCTCATTCTCTCACCGTCTCACTCATTCATTACCTCAGTCTCTCACTCTCACTCATTCATTACCTCAATCTCTCACTGTCTCACTCATCATCATTACCTCAAACTCTTACGTCTCACACATTCATTACCAGTCTCTCACCGTCTCATCATTCATTACCTCAAACTCTTACGTCTCACACATTCATTACCTCAGTCTCACTCACCATCATTACCTCACGTCTCACTCATTCATTACCTCAAACTCTTACGTCTCACTCATTCATCATACCTCAATCTCTCACCGTCTCACTCTCATCATCATTACCTCAAACTCTTGTGTCGTCTCACTCATTCATTACCTCAAACTCTCTCACGTCTCACTCATTCATTACCTCAATCTCTTACGTTACACTCACTCACTACCTCAATCACCTCACGTTTCACTCATCATCACCTCATTCTCTCACTGTCTCACTCATTCATTACCTCAATCTCTTATGTTTCACTCATTCATTACCTCAAACTCTTACGTCTATCACCGGCTCACTCATTCATAACCTCAAACTCTTACGTCTCACTCATTCAATACCTAAATCTCTTCCGTTTCACTCATTCATTATCTCAGTCTCTCACTGTCTCACTCATTCAACTACCTCAATCTCTTACGTTTCACTCATTCATCACCTCATTCTCTCACTGTCTCACTCATTCATTACCTCAGTCTATCACCGGCTCACTCATTCATAACCTCAAACTCTTACGTCTCACTCATTCAATACCTAAATCTCTTCCGTTTCACTCATTCCATTATCTCAGTCTCTCACTGTCTCACTCATTCACTACCTCAATCTCTTACGTTTCACTCATTCATTCCTCATGTCTCTCATTCTCTCACCGTCTCACTCATTCAT
This sequence comes from Kryptopterus vitreolus, assembly GCA_030449085.1. Lineage (NCBI taxonomy): Eukaryota > Metazoa > Chordata > Actinopteri > Siluriformes > Siluridae > Kryptopterus > Kryptopterus vitreolus. The sequence goes on from JACRUU010000021.1 coordinate 8,323,034, forward strand.
TACCTCAAACTCTTACTGTCTCACACCATTCATTACCTCAGTCTCTCACCGTCTCACTCATTCATTACCTCAAACTCTTACGTCTCACTCATTCATTACCTCAGTCTCATCACCATCTCACTCATTCATTACCTCGAAATCTCTTCCGTTTCACTCATTCATTATCCTCAGTCTCTCACTGTCTCACTCATTCACTACCTCAATCTCTTACGTTTCACTCATTCATCACCTCATTCTCTCACTGTCTCACTCATTCATTACCTCAAACTCTTACGTCTCTCACCGGCTCTCACTCATTCATTACCTCATCTCTCACCTCAAACTCTTACGTCATCATTACTCATTCATTACCTCAAACTCTTACGTCTCACTCATTCATTCCCTCAGTCTCTCACCATCTCACTCATTCATTACTTCAATCTCTCACTGCCTCACCCATTCACTCTCAATCTCTCACCATCTCATTCATTCATTACCTCAGTCTCTCACTCCTTCATTGATTCATTAACTCAATTTCTCAATGTCTCACTCATTCACAGCGTCAGTCTCTCACCGTCTCATTCACTATTTCAATTTCTCACTGCTTCACTCATTCACTCTCCCTGTCTCACTCATTGGAAGCTTGTTTTTTTAATGTGTAAGCTCCCCTCCCCTTACACATTCATTCATTTCTACTTCATCATTCTCCTTCACTCACCATGGATCTTTGTGTGCCAAGGTTCATCTGCTGAACGAGAACAGGGGGGCAGCAAGTCTTGGTCCATTAAGGCGGGGCAGATGGTCTTCAGGCGCTCCATGTCCATGTTTGTCAGGTCGCTGAGACCGTAGCCTGCAAGAATGTCCTCCACAGATCCACACTAATGGATGACAAGAGATCAAAACGAGACATGGGGGAAAAATATCATCCTAATCCACAACTGTTTTTGGATACAAATGTCTTATTGATTCTCTACTATATACAAAGCACAGACTTTGATTGATATGTTCAATGGGAAAAAAACATCTTGTAAATTCTTCCATTTTGTAATTCACTCAGGGTTCTCCAGTTTTCTCAAAAACAAGACCATAGACGGCCTTGTTTTGAAATATGATGATTTGTTAGGTTTATTCTCTAAATGTGTTGTGATTTTCCACTGGGCTATTTGCAGTGATGTATGGCATGCCTGGGGTATTAGAATTCTGGGAAATGGATTATCACAGGGAGAATGAAGGAAATGGCTCACATCTCTAATTCAGCTCTGAGTGTGTACTGGGTTCGAGAGGCATATGGCCAGCAGGCCATACCACCTTCGAAGTGGATATGACATACTGTTTGTGCATGTCGGATGTTCTACGGCCGAGCTGTGATGCATGGCATTTTCGCCACATTCGTTTTCAATGGGAGAAAGATTCTGGTTCTTGTGATACAAACCACAGAGGCCGAATCCTTAGGAAAGTAATAACACAAATCTTCACAACTGGGACGCATGGTTTGAGTTGTTATTATTCAAGATGGCCGCAGCAAAAAACTGTGTGGCAAAAACATTGCAAAATTTGTCCGGAATAATAAGTAATAATAATAAGAAGAAGGAAGTATGAGAGATTGCAATAGTGATTCTTGCAAGCAAGCACCTCTAATTCATAAATAATATATATATTTCACTTCCAGAAACGTCCCTAATCCCTTTTCTGCACATACAATTCTTTAACCTATGATTATTAAGAATATTACTTTTAATTATTGCATTGTAACACATTATAACTATTCTGTATTGTAATATAATTTGAGTTTTAAGGTTTACCTGAGCATGTGCAGGGAGCATGTCCAGCGCCGCCGGTCTTCCCTCGCAAACGGCTTCCAACAAACCTTTTCATCCCGTGAATATCTAATAACGGATTCTGGCCATAAACCGCTACAACATCCTGGAGGAAATCATCGAATCAGGGTCTCTGCTCTCGATCCATAGGGGCTTCGCTGAGCAAAACTCCCAGATACACAGCGGTGAGGCAGTAGCGCATCGTTCTCCGTGTCTTCTATTGCAAGGTGATCCACAAATAACAGGAGCAAAACTTCTTATCGACTTTTATACACACACACACACACACACACACACATCCACACGCCCTCACTGTGTGAGTGACACACCGAGAGACACACACACACAATAAATAAATAAATAATCTTCACTGGAGTACTTGGGCCCTCTTGTTTTCCTTAGGTTCATTTAATTATTTATTTATACTTGAGGTTCGAGACATATTGTACACACAGTATAATTGTAAAATGTTTATGTCGCATCCATTAAGCAAATAAATAAATAAATACTTGCAGGGTCTGGGGTTTGATCCTAACTACATCCCCAAAGATGTTTTTTTTTTTTTTTTTTATTTTTATCTTTGGTGGATTCTCTCTGCTTTTCTTCACCAAGAAGGTCCTCAAGTTGTTCCTAAAGCCTGAATAAGACGAATAAAAATAAAAAGTAATAAAGCTTATTACTGCTCTTTTATAAATGAAGGCCTTTGCATTATATTTAAGTCTTATTTAATGATATGGAAATAATACACCTGGTATACCATTGTACTCTCAAAGGCGGTGATTCATTTTCCTCCCTCTTATTTGGTGTAATAGGACCGAATCGTAGACTTTTCTGTGTCTTGACCTCCACCTTTTTGTGCTCCCGCATAAAAGACTGAGGTCCTCCTGAGGTTCCTCGGCGGAATGAAGACATCGTCGCCGCTGCCTTCAGCATCGCAAGCAGCAACAAGAGCATCCATGTCATGTTACCTGTTCTTGGTCGTGAGGGTCCTGCTGGGTACCACATTTAACCCAAATATCCTACTTGGCCTTGATGGAGTGTCGTCTCTCTCTACATCGCCCTCGCTGATATGGTGAGACACTCTTCCACTTCCTGTCTTTCACATCACCTGTCCCTTTTTCCTTTAATTTTTATAGCAAAAATGTACAAATTATAGCAAAAATCTATCTATTATATTATATGCTATATATTATATACACACTACTGCATTCATCTGGTATCACACAAAATTGAATTGTGAATTGCATGAAAATGGAAATTTTGCAAGTGATCCCAAAGTTTTGAGCGGTAGTGTATATTATAATATAATACACTTCTACATTGTACTTCATATATATATTCTGACACTGCCGGCAATATCTGTTAATGATAGTTTAAGTGTGTTGGTATAGGATCTAATACACAATGAGTGAGATTCGCTTCTAGGCTCTGGTCTAGGCAGTGTTTAGTTTATGATCATAAGTAAAGTATTATGGATTTAAGACCTGAATAATGTTTATAAATGTTTACGTTCATTTGTCCACTAGGTGGCGCGTTAAGCTTTTACGTTAAAGAAATAAAATGATGTAACTGAAGTAACAGTTACTGTACGTGCATCTTTTCACAGCAATTCTGCAAATCAGCAAAATGATGATGTACCATTTGAAATATAATATATACAATTATAGTATATACTAATATAATATATACAGATGTGATAAATATAAATACATGTTAGTGGCTTGGTTTCTACTTGATATGCACACTTTGGTCTAATGTTCAGACTGATCAAAACCACATCCTGTTCAATCTAGGTCACTGTTGGCTTATTGTGTAGCCTGGTGGTTTTTTTTTTTTTTTTTCGGTCTATGTTCTTTTTAATCATTTGACATCAGACAGAAACCAACCAGAAACCAGACTCTTATATGCTATCTTTAACTTTTTTTCTTTTTTTATACTTTACACCACAGTTACCTAAATTCCCAGCAAGGTAGTAAAGATGTTTTTAAAACCGTTTTTATTATAAACTGATCATCTTTTTTCAGTCTGCAAGCGCATGTAAATAACACTATATATATAAAAAAATATATATATATATATATATTTTATATATAATTATTATTAATTAACAGGGGGCACGGTGGTTTAGTGGTTAGCCTGTTCGCCTCACACCTCCAGGGGTCCGGGTTTTCAATTCCCATCTCGGCCATGTGTGTGTGGAGTTTGTGGAGTTTGCATGTTCTCCCCGTGCCCTCAGGGGGTTTTTTCTCCGGGTTCTCTGGTTTCCTCCTCCTGGTCCAAAAACATGCACGGTAGGTTGATTGGCACCTTGGAAAATTGTCCCTAGTGTGTGAGTTGTGTGTGTGTGTGTGTGTGTGTTTGCCCTGCGATTGGGTTGGCATTCCATCCAGGGTGTATCCTGCCTTAATGCTCATAGACGCCTGAGATAGACAGGTAAATAAATTCCAAAAATATTCTTCCTGTGATATGTTCCTAATATTGAGATGTCTTTCCTCATAGTGACACAGAACACAATAGGTTTATTATATAAGGCGTTTATTGAACCAGGTTAAAGCTACAGCAGTACAAATTAACATCTCCAACAAGTGTGCACCACATTCCCTTCACTTAATCTTTGATTTAAAAAAAAAGAAAAAAAAAATATATAGATACAATAAAGATTAAATCAATAGAGGCAGTACATTGATAAATGATAAAAAAGAAGTATAATACCAAATGCATGAAATTATATACAATAGCAATGTTTAATGCTTAACAACCTGTATTAATCTGTTGCATTTTATGGACAACGATGATGATGTGAATGTCTGATCACACTGCATGCAATTATTGTAGTGAAAAGGAGAAGCAAACCAGCGATGCCGACACCACCAAACATCAGCATTCTCTCACATATACCTGCTTCCTCTGAGGAAAAAGAGAGAGGTAGGACTTAAATGCTGCTTTTTGGATAGAACAATTTAATTAACAAAAGATGTGTGTGTGTATGTATGTATGTATATGTGTGTGTGTGTGTGTGTGGTATATATATATATATATATATATATATATATATATATATATATATATATATATATATATATATATATTAAAATTTTTTTTTTTTTAATTACCATTAATCTCCACTTCCTCTCCTGGATGATCAAGCGGCTTCTTCTTGTATATCTGAAATGGTTTAAGATGATTAAAATCCTTTCACCAAAGAGGGACCTGTTTTCTGTGTGTGTGTGTGTGTGTGTGTGTTGTGTGTGGGTGTTAGAGAAATGTAACAGCTTTTGTGTAGCTTGCAAGATGTGATAAAGTGTAAAGTAATTGGAGAAAACATTACTGGTTTGGAAATAGTTCCTAAAACAACATAAAGGTCAACATCAAATCAGTATAAGGTTTGTAAATTGTAAAAATCAAAACCACATGACCACATCCTTATACAATTAGATTGAGTAAACATGACTTGTCTTTCTAGTCTTGTAACCTTGAATGAATAATATGCCTCACCCATTAGAGCACTCCTTTTTTTTATCATTGCATGTCCTATTATATAAACATAATATGGGCATGATTGCTTGTGTGGAAAATTATTGATTTATATTATTGCTATATATTTTTGCTTTTGCTATGTGTACAAACCTTTAAAATGGAGCATGGTGCCACTGCCAAAATGCAACTGTACCGGCTTGGCTGCAGTTCCACATAGATATATCCCCAGGTCCTCTTCCCTGAGGTTAAGAATGGTAAACAATGCTGTGGTAACTGTGCTGTCTGACTTCAGTACAAAGTGGCTCTCATCACTGTTATAGTATTCATGGAGGATATGCCGTGTGCGAGCTTTCCGTCCCGAGACCAGAAGGGTAAGCTTGCCAGAACTTAGACGATACCAAGCCACATCCTCTTGTATGGTTATGTCACACTGCAGGGTGATTTCCTCGTTTTCTCTCACGATCATTGTCTCATGTAAGCTTATATTCCACAAACATGTCTCTGGAAGAATTAAATAAACATAAACCAGGTCAATATAAAATGTACACTAAAAGGTTTCGCTTTTACAAGAAATGTTTTTGCTCTTAACCCATTTAACAAACAAATTTATGGCTCCATAAAACTTAAACATAATGTAATATAATAATATTAAGAATAATGTACCTTATCATTTTATGTAGGTATTGATAATGTAACAGTAGTGAAGTTGAAACAGCTAGTCAACAATTGTAGGGAGAAGTAGGTCAGATTGAATTTTATGTTATTGTAATTTATTTAGCCCTAAACACCAAAATGGTGTAAAAATGTATGATCTTTTACTATAAAATTCAGTTCGGCTACGTCCAGATTGTATCTTTGGAAAAACTCCTTTGTTTATTTTCCTTTGTTTATATCATTACATTATGATCAGTGTCACTCTTTCACTTATATTTAGTATACTGTAGTTTTGTAGTTTGTTTTTGTAGCTTTATTTTTTTTGGTAACGCTTTCAAATTAAATTAATTTAATGAATTTGCATTGTATTTTCATGGCTAATAACAAGCCATAGAGCAAAGACATGTCATCATTGACTTTTCTGTCAACTTCCACAATACATACAGAACATCTCACGCATCACTTCACATATCTACTTTTGATATATACTGTATAAAGGTACTTTTGTCAGTTTTACAGCTTTTTCTAGAATCACATATTCAGTAATAATTATAAAGATACACATTAAACTCAACATACCACCAGGAGCAAGATGCAAATTTATGCAAAACAGCAGACATGAGAACAGATATGCATCCATCTTGAGCCTTTGATACAAATGGAAACTACCCGTTTGGCTTCAGTAAAAAAAAACAAAAAAAAAAAAACAAAAAAAAAAAAAAAAAACACACGTCAGCAGATTGGGCAAAGCGGAATTAAACATCCTGCATAAAACCACACAGAAAATGTTGCACAATGTTTGTCTTTTCATATAGTGCCTGGCATTTCATTGTTTATTGTTTCACAAAAGACATTCGGACATTTTTCTGATTTAAATAGTAGATTTTGTCTGTAGGTAATGTTCCAACTTAATCGAATGTCCTAGCTTTTTTTTTTTTACATTTATTTATTTAATTGGTATGCAGATGGACAATCTGGTGGGAAAAAAAGGGGGAAATGTTCCTATATGGCACTTTTAAGACACACAGAGACTGAAAATAAATAAATAATGCACTGGATATTGTTGTAGGAATATGTACAGAAGGTACAGGTATGTTATTCACAAGTGTGTGTTTTACAATTGTGCCTTTCGGGTTCTGGGTATAAATATGGTATCAGTGAACAGTGTGTGTTCAGGATCCGGTTATTCAGTGTGTGCAGGTATAGCCCAGTATGTGCCCAGTATAGCCTTGCTATATAAAGCTATTTTTGTGCCTGGCTGTTCTGGTGGACATTTGCTCTGTAACGCCGCCCCCGAAGGCAACAGTTGGAAGAGAGTGGACTCGGTGCGTGTGGGGTCCAGAGACGTCTTCTTAGCCCTTTTCCTCACTCTTGAGGTGTGAAGATTTTGGAGGATGGGCACTAATAATCCTCTCAGCAGCGTCCTGACTGTATGATCCCTGACTGTATGATTTCTTGATCCCTGATTTTGTAGCTGATCCAAACTAGACAGTTATGGATGAAGACAGGACAGACTGTGTGACGGCCGAGTAGATATAGGGCGATCCTGGAAGGGCAATGATGGAAGAAAACCTACCATTAAGAAGGCACATAATGGACAATGGATCGCACGACTTGCCGCAGCAAAGTACGGCTTGTAGTGAAGTTCTCTGGCACTTTAATTAAATTGCCTTTCGGGGACATTCATGTTTCCTTCCCATGTCGACCTTTTTTTTTCCTTCACAATTTTCCTTTCCTTTTCCTTTCCTTCTCAAAAAGTCTTCACAAGTTATTTTCGAGCCAAAAAACCCATCAGTTTAATCCTCTTTTTTAACTGATCCACCTTATTTTGTTATTTAGCATAGTTATTTTTTATCCCATACTTCAACTCTGCATCCAACTTGAAAAACAGGATTTTATCGAGGATAAAATTATTTACCAAACATATTTTACAGTTTAGTAGTCTCATTAGCAAATAAGATGCCATTACAGTTTGTTTAAAAGCACTTTCCTTCTACCACTTGAGTTGGCTGATCATTAACATGTCCTGTTCTTATCTCACTCGTTAGTGATACATTAATCCTTTCCTCTGAATACACATCACGTAGGTTGACGCTCACTACGCTATTAATCCAGAGACATTAAGGCACTTCAGCATGCACTAATCACAAGCTCACTATCCTTTGGTACTATACTTCAGAAACAGCCTTTTCCTGTTTCTGGTGCTCTGTATAGACCCTGTCAAACTATTTTCTCTTGCTTAATTGGTTTGGCGCTCAATGTTTTCTTTTGTTGGTAGTTTTAAATCTCCTTGAATTACATTTCTACCTTCATATTCAGCTCGCCAGGATCCTTTCTTTTAGCTCTTGTATGACTTCCTACAAGACATATATATATATATATATATATATATATATATAGATAGATAGATAGATAGATAGATAGATAGATAGATAGATATCACAAAAAACTGATGTTAATTATATTTTGTCCATGAATACTTATTAAATAATTCCAAATGGTCTAGCCGCTTCCTTTCATAGATTTTCCAATGGTTGTGTTGCCTCCAGACATGTATTTTCATATTAAAGCATTTAACCAATCAAATTTCAGCCATCATTTGTTGCCAGGCAGGGTCAAGGTTGAAAAGTCCTACATAATTCATTCTGCAGGCGCCTCTAACACAAACTAAATGTCGATGAAACTGAAACTGTTGCTTCAATCAATCAGATTTTGAGCTGGTGTCACCAGTTCCCTCTAGCAGGCGTATGGCAACCTCACCATATTCACAGCCGTTGATTGGATAGTCCAATCTAGCTATTTTGTCACCCCACAAAGGCTGAAAGAGAAAAACAAATAGATTTGGTGCCACTTCTACTTTCATGGGCGTTTGCACTTTTCAAGAAAAGCGGGACGTTGTTAAGAAAGGTCGGATCACTCCAAAGCTAGCTAGCTTAACCCTAAAATACTTTATTTATTAGATACTTTATTCATCCCAGTGGGAAATTTCTATCATGATCTTGATAATTCCGAGTTGATGTTGATTATTGATATTTGCAGCATTAAATTAAACATTTCTAGCTTCAAATATATGTTAATTAACCTCAACAATTTAGTTCAGTAGCCAAAAATCATAGTTTGCTGGACAGATTTCTGGACAAGTCAGAAAGTAATGCTGCTTTGCCTCAACCTGTGCACAATAGTACTGTGCTTCAATCCTGTGCCTCAAAACACTTCTGTTTCTAGTTCTTTTGCTTTTACTAAGAGAGACACCTAATAATGTAGAATACAAGAATGATTCACATTGTCTTATCCTTCCATTTTTATTTGCTCCACCCGTATGCAAAACTAGAAAGAAAAAGAACGTTGCCTAGGATATAGTATTTTCATGGACTGAAACAAATGCAAAATGTGTTTGTGTGGCATCTGCAAAAATCCTTTCAGAGAATTAGTTTGCATATTATTAGAAGGCAATTTATGTTGCAGGGAATACCAGTCCATCCCAGAATACAGAACATACTGTACAACAGTACCTGAAGATCAATTCTAGAGATTTGAGCACTACTCAGCCGGTCTCACAGACAGTATACAGAGATGTAAACACGAATCACCACTGTTTCACCTTGCGTGGGTGAAACATGTTTAACTTTAGTGCATCACAGTTTGTATGTTGACAAGAACCTCAACACACAAAAGTTTACAACGATAAATATCTCCATAGCATTGCTAATCAGTGTTTGTTCTTTTCATGCTTCATTTGGTCTTCTTTAATATGTAAATTGCTCTGTTAATGTTAATGAGATGTAATATTTCAATGTTTTCAAAAATATTTGGAAGAAAATATTTTTATGTAACCAACTTAAATATCTGGATCAATTTTCAATTATCAGTTTTACTGGATTACAAAAGACCTTCTGCTGATTTACATATGTAAAAAAGAAAAAAAAAAAGAAAATTGTTCATTTAAAGTGATATTCATTTAGTTTTATATTTACTTATATATTTATAAAGGAATAAATACATTTATTTATAAATGAAAAGTAATTCTTGGAGAGGTTTAGGAGACACTGATGCTTGTGATGTGCTGGCTGACCAGGGTAGAATCACACAGCAGGCAGTATAGCATGTATTTTTTTTATTTTTTATTTTTTTTAGAGAAATAAATATTCCGGCCAAAATCTGAGATAAAACTATTCCTTATTGAACTGGAGATGTGTTAGCTCTCACAGGAACATCATAAATATCCTATAGATAGTGTCTACAGACACCACCTCATTTATGATTTGGTGCATCGTCCTTTGACTTCATCATAGGGACAGGGTCAGTGGCTCCAGGCTCGGTATCAGGACCTACAAACTGGGCAGAAAAGGGTGTGCTGGCTTACGTGTGGGCAGAGGTAGAGTTAGTAAGACATCAGCGCTGATGGTTTTAAATTTTGAAACTGACGGACAAATAAAGGATATTCCATTCTATTCTGAAAGTTACCTAAAACCTACGGAGGGATGGTGTCGAATTTTAGGGAGTCATAATTTGTGGTGGAGGTGATGCATTTTCAAAATAATAACTCTTAAATGATCCATTTCTAGGCAAATCATGGGACCTTAATACTTACATTCATTTCCGCCCACAGGATTCCTCAAACTCGTGTTCTTTGAGTCGTCTTTTTTATTCAGCAGAAACAAGCTTAATGATTCAGTTCAATTCAATTTTATTTGTAGAGCGCTTTTTACAATTTGTCATCATCTCAGAGCAACTTTACATAATATGTATGTGTGAAAAGTGAAAATCAGTTTGGCCCTAATTGTTTCTTGTTGAGCAAGCCGAAGCGACGGTGGCAAGGAAAAACTCCCTGGGAACAGGAAGAAACCTTGAGAGGAACCAGACTCAACAGAGAACCCCATCCTCATTTGGGTTGTTAGTGTTGTGTGTGGTTGAGGATGTATATTGTGGAGTGTATTCATGGATTTGTTTGAAGCATCATCAACCGGGGGCAGAGTCACCATGAGGTTCGGACAGGACCAGAGTGGAGAAGGGGTCTGGATCACCGGCAGCTCAGCAGTGGGACATGTAACTCAACGGAGAGAGGGAGAAAGAGAGAGAGAGAGAGAGAGAAAGAGAGAAAGAAGGAAAGAAAAAAAGAGTGGTTAGTCACGGTCATGGTTGCAGTATGGGAGTGTGTATATGTAGTGCCGAGTGCAGTGTAAATTGTACTCACAATGCAAATTACGACGACAAGTAGGATTACAACAGGAGACTGCCGAACAGGTGCTGAAAAACGATTTGTATGTAACATTTAATTGCAATAGACTTTCAGTATTTAATGACTGAAATAACATCATGTGAACAGTGGGTGTCTAAGGTGGACAATAAAGGAGGCCCTTGTTCAGAAGTCATATAGCGTAAGATTGCTGATACTAGAAGGCTTTAATAGCCGTGTTGGTGACGGGAACAGATGTGATGAGTAGGTATGGCCTTAAGGAGAGGAATGATGAAGGGGCAGATGGTGGTAGACTTTGGCGATGGCAGTGGTGAACCCATATTTTTAATAAAGAGGAGCATACAGTGATGTATAAGAGTGAAGGACGGACCACACAGGTGGTTTACATTCTGTACAGGAGATGTAACCTGAAAGAGACTGGAGACTGTAAGGTGGGTGGCAGGGGATCGTGGCGCTATACATGCATCGGATGGTAGGCTTTGGGGGTGAAGAAGAGGAGGAAGAGAGTGAGAACTGAAGAGAGTAAGATGGTATAAACTGAATGAGGAAGACTGCAGTGTGAGATTCAGGGACGAGGTCAGGTGACGATGGTTTTTAAAGAAGGATGAAATGATTTTCTAGGCGGAGGGAGAGAGAGCTGAGAAGAGAAGAAGAGAGTGCAGGCAAGGGTGGAGAAGAGTTTGCAGGAGTGATTTGTGATGGAAGAGTATCGGTAGGAGTGAAAGGGGAAGTTTATAGGACTGTGGTGAGACCTGCGATGTTACGGTGCGTGGTGTCGTCTAAAAGACAGGATGCAGAGCTGGAGGTGGAGAAGGGGAAGATGTTGATGAGGATGGGCAGGATTAGAAATGAGTTCATTAGAGGGTTCATGGATGTTTTGGAGACAAGGTGAGGAAGACTAGATCGTACATTGGGTGCAGAGGGAGAAGAAAGCTGAGGATGGAGGTATCGGCCACAGGTCGTTGTGGTGAAAGAGACAGATGTGGAGGACAGGGTGGTGTGGAGAGGGATGATCCACTGTTGCGCCCCCTAATGGGAGCAGCCAAAAGGGGAAGATTATGATGTATGCTAATATTAAATATAATGAACTGAATTTGCACTTACAGACTCCAGTTTGAGATCTAGCGATCCCTGCTCTGTCTTTGTTTGTAGGCTCTGTGAGGAATATTTTGAAAAATGGAAACTATTATGTTAATGTTAGAAACACAAAAGTACAAATTGAAGAGTATAATATAGCAGTAATTGATAAGTGCTCAATGCAATGTAGTTTCCGCAATCAGAGCTTTTATATTATATTGTAATTGTTTAATAATGAACAGGATAAGAGTTTACCGTAAATTGTGAGCTTCACATGGCAAGTATTTTTAGCCGGGGGCGTGAAACAATTAAATTTGCCTTCGTTTTCCTTAGTGAGGTTGCAAATCCTTATCGAGTTTTTCTCTGCAATCTGTACCTGTCCTTTGTAAGCTTCCGCACTATAGAGGTCATTATCAATTATTTCACATACTCTATAGACTCCATTAAAGTAACATTTGATGGTTTTTCCAGGCAATTTGGTGCACAAGTCTACACATCCACCCAGAGGTGCACTGACATTTAAAATCGTAGCATCCACTACAGAGAAAGTGCATAAAACAATATCATGAGAATGATGAGCACAGTTAATTTAGAAATTAGGAGATTTAATTGGAAAGAACTTACTGAGGCAGAAATGCATTATAGTGAAAAGCACTGTGGCCTGTTTGGCGTACCCGGAGGCTCTGCAGAAATGCAAAGACAGTGAAAAACAAATCAATCATGTAAATCTGTGGAAATGTTTATGTGGAAATGTGGCTGATTACTTTCACCAGCTAAAAAAAAAAAAGCGCATCAGTATTCGAGTAATTCAGTTTACGAGTGATGCGGATTTTGCGATGCTGAAATTCGAGTTTTTCACGAGACGTGGCGCTGTGAACACTAATCACATGACAGGTCAGGTATAACCCCTGTAGAGTTCGTAGCAAGAGCATTGTCTTAGCGTCGTCTCTAACGTCTCTAACTCTAAAACCTCTATCCAATATGAATTTATGCTCAACAGCAAGTGTCGTATAATATTTCATTTTATTTAATTTATGCTTACCTTAAAAACATCCTGTTTAAGTTGTTAACAAACAAGTACGTCCTGTTGAATCAAACCGAAAATTGTGTGTGTGTGTGTGCGTGTGCGTGTGCGTGTGCGCGCGCGCTCTCAAACTCGTCCTATCTTGTCTGGTCATGTGCTCTTAAAGGTCTTCTTTTTTTGTATTGAGTTTTGTATTGTTCCGCCCTAAAGTGGATGGGCTGCATGTTTACTCCTCCTTGTCCTGGACAATTTGTAAGAGGAATTTTGTTGGGAAGCTGATCACCCTCATACTGGTCACACGCAGTCTTAATAAATCTCGCTCGTTCATGTTCCTACACTTTACAGTGTACTTATTTCGGGAGTAAATGATATAAACCTTAATGCCTAATTAAGGTATGGTGTGCGGCCCAATGGTGTGAGGTGTGCCGTTATATTTATAAGGAATCGCCCTGCGGAATTCCAAACCCGGGGCCAAAAAGCGGGAATTTTTTCCCATAGGAAATGAATGGGGCCGATATTCCGTGCCTCACAGTTCGACCTGTGAGCGTCCGACATGCACATATGGCATACTGACTCGTAGGGGCTCCGGAGTGGATTGCGTTCATATACCTCCCGAACCCCACACCTGTTTATAATTTCGGTAAATCCGCGACATTTTTGTATACTGTATATAGAGATGCACAATACATTGTGGAAAAATTTATCTTTATCTTCGGGTATTCACTGGCCACGCCCCTCTCTAGCTCTCAGTATCCGTGCTCTCTCTCTCTTTCTCTCTCTCTCTCCCCACTAGCTTCTAATGACCTTCAGTTGTCCTTTCTAGTCAATTCCCCTATTTAATAGCTCTCTAAACCGTTAGTCATTGTTCGTTCTACTGTGAACTCACCTCGAGATCACTGGACTCCGTTGTGCTCGATGCTAATCAGTCAACTCAAAGTATTTTGTTCTACCTCTGGTTTCCTTCTCATGGTGACGCATGTGACATACACATACAGACAGTACGACAGGCAATAAAGTGTTCCAACGTGTAAACGTAAAAGAAAAAAGAAATATAATGCAGACATTTATATAAATAAATGAAAATAAAATAAAAATAAAAACATCTTTATACACGATTTACTTTTTTTTCTTTTTTATTAAGTGTAAAGCGAATGTTTGTGCAATGTTGTGCAGAAAGAGAAAGTTGAAAAGTCCCTGCATTAGATTAGATTTGCTATTTGTTTCCTGGTTTAAACTCCGAATGGCCTAGGGGACGAAGCTCTTCCTCGTTCTCTGTGTGTTTGTTGCATTCAGGAAAATGTGCTTTTGTTCCCTGAAGGCAGAGAAAAGAGTGCAATGTTGGGATGGCCGAGGTCTTTCACAATCTTCCTGCCCCGGGTTCAGCACCACTTGTTATAAATGTCCTGCAGCACAGGGAGCTCGGTGCGAATGGTGCCTTCTGAAGGACTCGCCTGCCCTGCGTGGTGTTGTTGCCGAAATAGAAAGGGTGTTGGGGTGACAGGACCAATACAGGTCCTGCGTGATTTGAACACCTAGATAACTGCCCACTCTCTACACTGTGGTCCCGTTAATTGTGGTCAGTTGGAATGAGCGCGCCTGAAATCCACTATAATCACTATAAAGTGTCATGCTGAAATCCACTATAATCTTCATTTTGCTGGCGTTCAGGAGCAGATTGTTCTCCTAGCACCATCTCTCCAGTAGGTAGGCCATCTCATGGTTGTTGATCCGGACCACCACAACAGTGTCATCAGCAAACTTGATGATGGTGTTGGAGTTCGAAGTGGCCACACAGGCATGTGTGTGCAGCGAGGACAGCAGGGGGCTCAGAACACAACCCTGAGGAGCTCCAGTGCTGAGAGTGAGGGAGGATGAGGTGTATTTTCCCATCCATATGGACGAGGTGCGTGTTCCCAATTGCAATGCGAAAAGCAATTGGAACTTGGACGCCGATCGAAGCGTGTCACTGGTAGCAGGAACCGGCACGATCTGCGAAACCGGTTTGTATATATTTGTTGGCATTGGATAAAGGCACAAACACGAGCCAAGACTCTAAACAACAACATCGAGTGCTACTTTCCCCCAAACACGGGGATAGCTCACTCAATGCACTTATTTGATTAGATGAGCCCTTTGTCATGTATAATGATACATTGCTCATGAATAATTGGACTAAACCCAATGACATATATATATATATATGTGTGTGTGTGTGTGTGTGTGTGTGTGTGTGTGTGTGTGTAATGTGCAACCAACACAGCCAATGAGCGCTCGGATAAATCATGTGTACGTCAAATGCCTTGAACATAACTTTTTATGCTATGCATGCGTCCCCCAGTAATAAAACTAGGGAAAAGCTCACGGTTGATATTGCTCTTATACTTCCTGGAACTGTCGCTCCTTCCCATTGGATGGATTACACACGTTTCAATAGTCACAATAGAGGCGTTTCCTAAAGCATTGCCAAAGCAGTGAACTGAACAGGTGAAATTGAAAGTAAAAAAGACACTGGTTTGATTGGTTGGACTCAGAAAAGGCTCAAGGACAAAAGCAATGTATATATTCATCATTTTTTTAATTTCAATAAAGCATGTAAATGTAATTCTCATAATACCTTGTCCGCTGTATTTAATTGAATGAATTGAAGGGATTTTTTTTGGAATAATATATAAATAGGCTGCCATGTATGTTTGCATATTGTTTAGACCGATTGCAGAAAAGGATACGACCCAGAATAAACTCCTTTGGTGCACATTGATTTATGTTCAAATCATATGTCGATATATTAAAAGGGGAGAAAATATTAAGTAGTTAAGTTATCTCTATTGCTACTTGCACTGAAAGGGTTTTGATGAAGTTAGTGCGTGTGTGAAGTGGGATATGCAAGATCATTGTTGGTGTACAACAATTATCCATACACACTGCGCTTAAGCTTCCACACGCCATGAAACATTCTCATTGCTGTAATATTTTCTCCCCTTTTAATATATTGACACATGACTTGAATGTGCACCAAAGGAGTTTAATGCATTTTTGTTTTTGGTTCCTTGATGTTGGGCATCTTTAATGTAGTTGTAATTATTGTCAAAGCAAACATTCTGGTCTGTCCTGTTTTAACTCTGCCCTTTTCTTCTTAATCATCACTGAACATTCTTTAATTTTCTAACCTCTAAATAGTTCTAGTTTATGTTTTAAGCATAGACACTGTCTCAAATGTATTATTATTTTTTACAGATTTTTTTTTACAAATGTGTTTACATTTCCAGGGTGTCCTTTTATCATCTGATCTGGATATTCGCTGCTGTTTATCCTTGTAAGTACTTCTTTATTCACGTTCCACAATTAAACCGTCTCTTGGTGAAACCCACATTCATTACAGATGTACAACAGTTCAGCAACCATGACCTGTTGTAACTCACTACACTATCACATTTCAACCCCATTAAAAAAAAAAAAAAAAAAAAAAAAAAAACTCCGTTCCTGATTTTGTTTTTCTCCCCAAAATATTATGGTGGTAGGCACTAGTGGGTAATCATACATATCCCACATCATCCTGTGTATTTACACACATGCACTCGCACATGCAATAGACTCAGGCTCACAGTTTCTCTGCCCATCATTTCGGGCATCCCCCCCCCATTCAAGGCCCTTAAACTGCTCAGCTCTAGTCACCCCAGTGCCATGCCACATTGCTTCAGTAACTCCTGCAAAAGGAGCGCAACCGACCACTGAGTGCTGTACATTACTGTATACTACTTCAGTAGTCCAACATGTTAAAAATCTTTTTTTAATAATCTTAAGTAGGTGTTAGTGATCATCTAAATTAAAAGAAGTAAACACTTGAAATATATTAGTCGATGTGTAATAAATCTATATGACGAGTTTCACTTTTTTTGCATTGAAATACTAAATTAAATCAACTATTTGATGATATTCTTTTTGACGGAGATTTCCCTAATATGTCTGTGTTTACCTTTTTTTGTCTATAGGTTCTTCCACAGTAATTAAAGCACATGCTGGAGAGGATGTAGTTCTGAACTGTACCATCCCAAATAAAACAGTGTGTAATGAATGTTCACTCATATGGAGCATGCGAATGAACGATATTGTTGAGTGGCATAGAGATAAACTTTGGGTCAGTAAAGACTATGATGGAAGACGGAACATTCCTCTGGAGTGGTTAAAAAATATGAACTGTTTACTTAAACTTATTAATGTCACTGTAAATGACACTGGTAATTACACCATTCGGCTGTTTGCAGGGAAGCAAAAACTGCATGAAATAACAGAAGAACTCGAGGTTGATGGTAAGAGTACCTGGTTTTACTGACTCTCTTCAGTTTTGTATGTAAATGATTGTTAAATTTGATTGTGTAATATTATGGAATATTCTGTTTATTGTTTGCAGAACCACCAGACAGCCAAAGACGAGAAAATCAGCCAAGTACATCTAAGATGGAATGTAATACATGTAAGTGGTGTAATCGTCATTGTGGATTTTATCCTGAAATAAGGAGCACCTCCTTATAGGAGATTAAAAAAAACATACTGAAACTCATCATAACTAATAAAATTATAAGAATAATTGGGAAGCTTACTAGATGTAAGCTTGTATTTTTCTTGTGTTTTTTTTTTTTAATGGACTGGTATGGAATGTGGTGTTTCGTCTATTAATTAGTTTTACATTTTTTGATAGTTCTTGTTTTAAATATTTTTTCTGTTATAGATGCAATATTTACATATTAACATCACCACATTGATAAATATAGAGAATAGAATAATCTTTGTCTTTTTTTTGGCCATTCAGACAAGCAAACAACTAAAATCCAAGCAAATGGTGGAGAAAGGAACATTATATTCCATTCAGATAGAAGGCAATATGCAAAAATGAAAGTGTATGAAAAATAGCCAGTGATCAGGTTTTTTTCATATTGTTCTAGTTTTCCCACAATTGGTTTATGTTGATCGATTTCTTGATTATTGTGAGTTGTTATTGTGTGTATTGTGCTTTTTTTTATTCTGATGGTATGTTTTATGTCTTGTTTTAGTGTTTCATAGTGAAGAAGGTGGATTTCTGCATGGTTTGGATCACTGCGTTTTTGATTTGATAGTGTACTCAGTTTTTTGAATGTATCCCGCAGTCCTGTATGTCCTTTTTTTTTAATCATCTTTGGATAACTGATTTTTCCAGTTTTTGTTTTCATTTTGATTGTTTTGCTGTTTATTTTTTTCTTCCAAAGCTGTATTTTAGATCCTTTTTGCTAGATTGATGGTTTTCTGATACCGAACTGTTCCAGCATCAAGATTAGATTAGAAGGGTGTCAAACCGTGTTGAAAACTGTGTTAAAAGTGGTATACAAATAAAAAATAAACTGAATTGAAGTAATTAGCTAAAAACAGGAGTGTCCTGACCTCCCCGGGCTCATGGCGAGCACTTCTGGTTTCGTGAAGTGATCCAAAGCTCACCAATATGAAAAACCAGAAGGACCAGAATGACATCCACAATCCACCTACTGAAGAGGGATAGCTCTTGGTCTTGCGAGAGCAGTGCAAAACAAACAACGCAAAACAAACAACGCAAAGCTGTGCATGTGTCCCTCAGTAATAAAACCGGGGTAGGAAGAAGCTCAAAGATTTCAAAGATCGCTTGATAGATTGTTGTCTTTTCTGACACACACTGAATCGTTCCTGAGCCAACAGAAGCTCCACCTCTTCTACATTCTCTTCTACTCCCTGGAAATGCCGCTCCTTCCCATTGGGTGGATTTACACACGTTTCAGAGAGTGGTCACATAGAGGCGTTTCCTAAAGATTTTCCAAAAGCAAATTCCCTACACAGGTAAAATTGAAAGTAAAAAAGACACTGCTTTGGACTCAGAAAAGGCTCAAGGACAAAAGCAATGTATGTATTCATCCTTTTTTTATGTCAATAAAGCATGTAAATGTAATTCTCATAATACCTTGTCCGCTGTATTTAATTGAATGAATTGAAGGGATTTTTTTTGGAATAATATATAAATAGGCTGCCATGTATGTTTGCATATTGTTTAGACCGATTGCAGAAAAGGATACGACCCAGAATAAACTCCTTTGGTGCACATTGATTTATGTTCAAATCATATGTTGATATATTAAAAGGGGAGAAAATATTAAGTAGTTAACTTAACTCTATTGCTACTTGCACTGAAAGGGTTTTGATGAAGTTAGTGCGTGTGTGAAGTGGGATATGCAAGATCATTGTTGGTGTACAACAATTATCCATACACACTTAAGCTTACACACGCCATGAAACATGCTTAGTGCTGTAATATTTTCTTCCCTTTTAATATATTGACATATGTTTTGAATGAGCACAAAAGGAGTTTAATGTATTTTTGTTTTTGGTGTATTTTTATTTATTTATTATTTTTTTTACAGATTTTTTACAAATATGTTTACATTTCCAGGGTGACCTTTAATCATCTGATCTGGATATTCGCTGCTGTTTATCCTTGTAAGTACTTCTTTATTCAAGTTCCACAATTAAACCGTCTCTTGCTGAAACCCACATTCATTACAGACGTACAACAGTTCAGCAACCATGACCTGCTGTAAGCTTTACTGCCATGCTGTATTGGGATGGATCCAGAGCATATTCTGGCATTAGACATTGCCTTCATGTGGTGAGGAAAGAGCAATTGAGATGATTTGGACATATACAGAAAAGGGACATGGGGTACAGAAGGAGATGTGCCTGAGAATGGAGGTACCAGGCAGGCAGAAAAGAGGAAGGACAAGGGAGGAGGTTTATGGATGTGGTGTAACCAAAGACATGACATAAACTGAAAACAGTAATGCTAAACCAAGGTAAATGTGGCAGTGAGTTTGGCAGGAATGTCTGTTAGCAAGTAGAGGGTAAAGCCGACTCGAGAAGGGTCTCTAATGGCGCCCGCATGGGAAGACATGCAAGAGTACAAGTGTGTGCTCTCTTCTACCCACTTCTGCCTGCCTGAGCTTGTTTCTTCACTTCTCTTCATCTACACCGTTCTATCTTTAGAGGATCAACCTGTTTGTTGATCATTGCTTCCATGAAGCCATGCAGAACAGAGAACATATTTCCTAGCTGCCCAGGGAAAGGGAAACGTATGACTTTACATGGAAATGCCTTAGAGGGATAGTTCTACTGTAGCCCCCACACTATCACATTTCAACCCCATAAAAAAAAAACTTCGGTCCCGATTCTGTTTTTCTCCCCAAAATATTATGGTGGTAGGCACTAGTGGGTAATCATACATATCCCACATCATCCTGTGTATTTACACACATGCACTCGCACATGCAATAGACTCAGCCCAGCCCCCCACCCCCCCCCCTTGAAGTCGCTCTGTATAAGGTCGTCTGCCAAATGTCATAAATGTCATGTGATTACTGTATACTACTTCAGTAGTCCAACATGTTAAAAATCATTTTTTAATAATCTTAAGTAGGTGTTAGTGATCATCTAAATTAAAAGAAGTAAACACTTGAAATATATTAGTCGATGTGTAATGAATCTATATGACTAGTTTCACTTTTTTTGCATTGAAATACTAAATTAAATTAGCTATTTGATGATATTCTTTTTTACGGAGATTTCCCTAATATGTCTGTGTTTACCTTTTTTTGTCTATAGGTTCTTCCACAGTAATTAAAGCACATGCTGGAGAGGATGTAGTTATGAACTGTACCATCCCAAATGAAACAGTGTGTAAAGATTGCACAGTCAAATGGAGAATGTACCAGGACCGTGTTTTTGAATGGGATAAAAAGTTACTTTGTGTCGGTAATGACTTTGAAGGAAGAGCAAAGATTCCTCTGGAGTGGTTAAAAAATATGAACTGTTCACTTAAACTTATTAATGTCACTGTAAATGACACTGGTAATTACACCATTGAGCTGTGGGCAGGGAGCAAACGACAACGTGAAATAACAGTAGAACTCGAGGTTAATGGTAAGAGTACCTGGTTTTACTGACTCTCTTCAGTTTTGTATGTAAGGGATTGTTAAATTTGATTGTGTAATATTCTGTTTATTGTTTGCTGAACTGACAGACATCCAAAGACGAAAAAATCAGCCAAGTACATCTAAGATGGAATGTAGTAAATGTAAGTGGTGTAATCTTCATTGTGGATTTTGTCCTGATATAAGGAGCACCTCCTTATCTCCTTATGTTTTTTCTTATAAGGAGATAAAAAAAAAACATACTTAAAATCATCATAACTAATACAATTATAAGAATAATTGGGAAGGTGGAAGCGCAGGATGAAAGAATATACCTGTGGAAATGAGGCAAAATAGTCACAACTAAAGGTTATGTAAAGTTCAGAAACATGCCTGATGTATGTTACTGATATATGATCCTAAAACTTCACCTTCCCAAGATCCTGATATGATGTGAGATTCACTACAGATATACATTTGTAAAGCACTTTATACATTTCCCAGCTATAAACACTAAACCTAACTTAATGTTTCAACTTCGAATCCAGATGAATCGTCCGCTCCTGAACAATGTCGTGAACTCCAGAACACCGCTAAGGCTCAAGGTGATTATCAGAAAATCTTAAGCTGCCATATGGAAGTTTTTTTTAATATAATTTAATAATGATAAATAGATGCAGATCTTTTCTGTACATGTGAATCATCTTATAAAGTCTCATAAAGATGGAAAAAACAAAAATAATCATCGTAAGTTGACTGACATTATAATTCTACTCCACATGTAAGAGAGTTAACCTCTGATTAAGTACAAAAAAAATGAACATACATTAGTGTTACTGTTGAAATTTGAAAGGCAGTTTCTGAAGAAATCATATAATTTTAATAATATAAATGATAACTGTATTGTGCTCTTTTGTTTATTTAACAGGTATTGGGATTGGAATAGTGATTGGAATAGTAATTGGAATAGTAATTGGAATAGTAATTGGACTAAAATGGAAAAATGGAAAGATTTGTCCCTGTCTGTCTACAAGGAAAAACAATGGTGGGTAACACTATATAATTTGTCGATTACGCTGTCTTTACTATGACACAATTGAGTGGTGTTATGTTGTAATCTGTCTCAGAGTTGCTAAGACAACATTCTGAAACTTAAAACAGATGAAATCTATGGGGCACTAAAGAAGTACAACCTTCACTTTGATATTTTTTAATGATGTTGGAATTTAACATGCAACTGATGTGGTTTCGTTCTTCACCAGATCCCAATACCTCATCAAACCAAAATCCTGATACTTCACCATCCGGAGCTTCTAATACTTCACCGTCCCAAAATCCTGATACTTCACCATCCGGAGCTGCTAATACTTCTGATCCTGATACTTCACCATCCGAGCCACTGCTTCACCAGACTAATACTTCACCGTCCCAAGATCCTGATACCTCATCATCCGGAGCTACTAATGCTTCATCGTCCCAAGATCCTGATACTTCACCAGAAGAAGCTACTAATACTTCACAGTCCCAAGATCCTGATACTTCACCATCCGGAGCTGCTAATACATCTGATTCTGATACTTCACCATCCGGAGCTACTAATACTTCACCGTCCCAAGATCCTGATACTCTCTCAAACACAACTCGATGTGAGAATCACTACAGATATACATTTGTAAAGCACTTTATACATTTCCCAGCTATAAACACTAAACATAACTTAATGTTTCAGATCCGAATCCAGATGATCAAGAGAATTGTCCACTCCTGAAAACATCAGAGGCTCATGGTGATTATCAGAAAATTATATATATATATATATATATATATATATATATATATATATATATATATATATATATATATATAATATATAGATATATATATCTATGAAGTGTAAGAGCTCTGTATAACTTCAAAAAATAATCATCATAAGTTGACTGACATTACAATTCTACTCCAGTTGTAATAGAGGAACAGAGGATGAGAGAGGACTCTTTTTGAGTCCATGTTGTTGAGTCACCCACCCGATGTAAGAGAGGAACAAAGATGAGAGAGGCTCTCTCTCTTTTATTTGTATAGCTTTTTTTTTTTTTCTGGAACGGCTCTGGTGCTCCTCGGGGTGAATAGTGTTATTTTTGGTTTTGAGTCTAGACCCACCCTCCTCTCGTTGGGGGATTTCTACAGGGTGGTATCAAAAACTTCGGACACCTTAAAACGTGGCAGTAGAAGCACAGAAGCCTTACATCTTGTCTTTCCTCTTCACTCTTAATGACGATCTCAGCACTTGCAATTCTGCAACCTTCAGCTCCACCTGCTGTTTTTTAGTGGTCGTGCAGAAGCATCACTATTATAATCTCTGGCTTCTTCTGTCAAATTTTCGGTGCGTAACTCATCCCGCAGTTTTTGTCCGATCCTCATGAATAATATCTAATATCGTGCGGCCCGATGGTGTGAGGTGTGCTATTACTTTTATAAGGAATCGCCCTGCGGAATTCCGAACCTGGGGCCAAAAAGTGGGAATTTTTTTCCCATAGAAAATGAATAGCGACATTTCGGCATTTCGTAGCCCATAGAGAGAATTTCATCACCTGAATTGAGACATTTTACGCTCCGCTGTTCGGAAAAATCTGCGAAGCGGCGAAACTAAGATCTAAAACTAAGAAAACTAAGATTTTGACACAGCATGACTATTACATTTACATTGTAAAAATTGTTATATATTCTTGTCTTTCAGGTTCTGTGAGTCTGAAAAAAGATGCTGCCAAATACACTGCGGTCAAGACCATAACTCCCAAATGGTATTTGAAGGACTGTTTTTGCTTAATTATGCCTATGTACCCTACAATTAAATATCTCTAGGTATTATCTCCAGGTATGAATTAATGTGTGGTTATAACCCTCTTATCAATCAGTGATAAAATGGCAGATGCCACATAAGTTCGCTGAATGCATAATGGTGGGAGTGGATGCTAGTGAAGGTTAATACTATTTGATTTAGAAACATTAAACAAATTCAAATTGACAGGCAAAAATCTGAATTGTGAAATTGGCATTTCGTTGGGCCATCAGCGAACAAGAAAGAAAACAAATAAAACGTACAGCTGAAAACATATAAATAAAACATGCTGAAACATACAATTGTGTATCAATGGCATAGCAATGGAAGATAATACCATGTTTACATATAACTTCACCCAGAGCTATTATTTATATATATATATATATATATATATATATATATATATATATATATATATATATTTATACATTTAAAAAATATATATAAATATATAAAAAAAAAAAAAAAAAAAACAGTTTCAAACATTTTTATGGATATAATGTTGGGTTTGTGTTCTTTGTGTCCAGATGTCCTGTTTACAATCACTATTGGGTTCCTGAGAGATCAGTTCCTGCAGTTGTGTTGAGGACATTAACACAACCCCTGAAGTGAAAGACATCCTGCTCAGTCAGCTGTGATGTGGTTGTTAATTCTAAATGTAGATATTGAGATATGATCCCCCTTTGCTTTTTTTTTTACCCCCCCCCCCCCCCAAATCATATTTACTATTGCTATGTCCACTTATTTTTGCCCCCAATATGTTTTTGTCCTCACTGAGAAACTGTTCTTGTTTATTTTTTTTTTGAGTTTCCTGAACAGAGAGAAAGAAGAAGGGTTAGGATAGTTGTTGTTGGAAGCGATATATCCGATCTTCCATCGGGTCATGGGGAGCCTGTGCCTATCTCAGGCGTCTATGGGCATTAAGGCAGGATACACCCTGGATGGAATGCCAACCCATCGCAGGTCACACAACACACACACACATTCATACGCTAGGGACAAGGTTGCCAATCAACCTACCGTGCATGTTTTTTTTTTGGACCGGGGGAGGAAACCGGAGAACCCGGAGAAAAACCTCCTGAAGGCACGGGGAGAACATGCAAACTCCACACACACACATGGCCGAGACGGGAATCGAACCCGGACCCTGGCGGTGTGAGGTGAACGTGCTAACCACTAAGCCACCGAGCCCCCCGCGGTTGAATTTGAAAATCTTAAAAAACTATTTGTCAGCATATCAAGTGAATAGAGAAAATCATGAACTGATAGAAATAGTGCATGATGAATTTCATAACCAGTACAGGAACATGGGAGTGTTTTATATGATTCCCTGTGAATGACTGTAAACTGATGTGTAGAAAAAAATGCTTTAATGCTCATATTTAGTGTGATAAATGTCGGTGTAGTAAATCATAGGTAATAATTGTGATTGTGGTTCAGGTTACTAGATGTAAGCCATTTTCTTGTGTTTTTATATAAGCCAAAGCTTTTGTCCTGAATGCCTTTTTTTTCTTTACATTACTTTTATACTTTCATACTTTTTTACATTACGTTTATAGCTTTGAAACCAGTACTTTTACACTGTTACTTGAGTAAAAAGCTTGAGTACTTAAACCCTAGTAACTATACATCTACCTGAGGAATGAAAGGGAATACTTTTGACACTAGTAAGTACATGTTTTACTTGAACTTTTACTTTAACGTTTAGTCAGTACTTCAGCTTTTACCTTAATATGAGGATTTGTATTTCTACTTAAGTGGAAAGATGTGTTGTACTTTTACCAATAAATAAAAACATTCTAAACAACACAAAAATATGTTTGATATTTTCGAAAGTGTCCAAAGACCCAGTATTAGATTTGATGACACCTTTACACCCTTTTGCAATTCTGTAGGCAGATTGTAGGGTTTTCCGATGATCTTTTTTTGTTGGCTGCTTTTCAAAAATATGAATACTTGTGTGATTTATGTATTTACCCATGTACTTTATTTATTTCTAGAATTATGTTATGTCATTTACATTTGCGGTATTTACATTTACATTGTCAATGTGGTACTGAGTGTACATGAATGACTGACACACACACACACACACACACACACACACACACACACACACACACACACACACACACACACACACTTCATTTTGCAGAATGTGACGTCAGAGGAATGCTTCTGTCCCCACACGAGCTCGGATCCTGTTCCTTTTGTTTTCCGAGGCCGTGTGTAAATGAACACACCCCTACAGCAAGCAGCGTCACGGGACCTGGAGGCGCTGAGGAGCCGCGCTGCAGGTGCTTTCCAACCGGGAGGGGGTGGGTGTGTGTGTGCTCTAAAACACGCCGAAAACCCCTTCTCCCTTTTCCTTACTTTTGACGGTTTAAAAATAAGTTTTTTATTTAACTTTTTCGTTTTAGCAACACAAAGCCCCATGAGGGAATCAGTGCTGTGGGACTGAGCTCTGTTGCCATGGCGCTCTCCGAACTGTACACTAAGGTAGGGCTGAAACGGAAGTGTCTCAGTTACAAAGTTGCGATTAAAACTTTATACCTTGATTCATTCTTAAATCTTACTACTTGTTTTTTTATTTGTTTTGTTTTGTTTTTTGCTTGGAGAAATGTTTTTGAGTTGTGTATCTGTAAGGTGGAAAAGTTGGCCCAAGTGCAACATATGGTAGCAAATCTGAGAGTTTGTGCTTGTGCTAGTTAGCTATACGTGTAGGTTTCACTCTTTTGGGGTGTTTTGTTTTTTACTTTCTAAGATACACTTGTAAAAATGTTGTTGTGTTGTGTGTGTGTGTGTGTGTGTGTGTGGGTGTGTGTGTGTGTGCTTCCTCGACCTCAGTATAACAGGGTATGGGTGCCGGACGCAGAGCAGGTGTGGAAGTCAGCTGAGCTCCTGAGAGATTACACACCTGGAGATCCAGCTCTACACCTGCAGCTAGAAGATGGAACTGTAAGCAATATATATATATATATATATATATATATATATATATATATATATAATATATATATATAAATATACATATTACACACACACACACACCACACACAAACACACATCACACCTCCAGGGTTGGGGGTTCGATTCCCGTCTGCCCCATCGAACATGTGAGTTTGCATGTTCTCCCAGTGGGGTCCTCAGGGGATTTCCCCCGGTCCAAAAACATGCACAGTAGGTTGATTGGCACCTTGGAAAATTGTCCTGAGTGTGTGTGTGTATGTGTGTGTGTGTGTGTGTGTGTGTGGTGTGTGTGTGTGTGTGTGTGTGTGTGTGCGCCCTGCAATGGTTTGGCATTCCATACAGGGTGTGTCCCGCCTTGATTCCCTGAAGACCTCCGAGATAGGCACAGGTTCAGGGTCGGATAAAGCGGTAGAAGATGAATGGTGATCTTTACTGATGAGTTAAAATATTTGGCAGTTGGAAAATGGTACACCAATGCGTGTGTGAATGTGAGTGTGAATGTGCCCTGCGATGGGTTGGCATTCCATCCAGGGTGTATCCTGCCTTAATGCCCATAGACGCTTGAGATAGGCACAGACTCCCCGTGACCCGAGGGAAGATCGGATAAAGTGGTAGAAGACGAATGAATGAATGAAACCGTGTTGGAAATATATTCCAGATATCCGTCCAACCTCTCTCATCTCTGCAAGGAGGAATTGGGGGAAAAAATCCCCAAAAGACTGACGTAAGAGACTGATCAGTGGTTACAGAAGATGTAATCAGGTTCTCTGTTTAGAGTATTGAAAGTGCTTTTGTTGTGAGTTTGTACACCTGATGAGTATTTCATTAGCTGATTTCTTTTGTGCTCCAGGAGCTCCATTACCCGGTGGAGGTGGAC
Organism: Kryptopterus vitreolus; assembly: GCA_030449085.1. NCBI lineage: Eukaryota > Metazoa > Chordata > Actinopteri > Siluriformes > Siluridae > Kryptopterus > Kryptopterus vitreolus. The sequence continues at coordinate 8,350,903 of JACRUU010000021.1, forward strand.
GGTCAGTTACCTCCCCTCCGTAACCCAGATATCCTGGTAGGGGAGAATGACCTCACCGCTCTGAGCTACCTCCACGAGCCGGCCGTGCTGCACAACCTGCGTGTCAGATTTGTGGATTCCAAAATCATATACACATACTGTGGTAGGTGAGAGAGCAAGTTGACAGTTCCCATGAGTTGAACTGTTTTACGATCTTGCACATCAGATAAGACATGGGATAAGATAAGGGCGGGATCTGGCAGGGATCTAAATAAAATTCTGTTTGCTGTGGTTGAGAACTTTAGATACGATTAACCATGAATCTGATATTTGGGTCAGATTTCACAAAATAATGCTTTACAATGAATGGCCGTGTTGAGTTTTGCGATTAAGTTGCAGTACACACAATGGCAAACAAAACAATCCCATATGGAGAGTCCTATAGGCCTAAAAGTGAAAGAGCAGGTTTTTATTTTAACTTAATGAAAGAAAACTATGAGCTTTAATGATTTTAATGCAAGTGTTTACAAAAACACATGTACTATGAATAAGCAGTTAGTTAATTAAATAAAACATTGAATAATCAAGTGATTATTTGACATTAGTTGCTACAAAAGGTGTCACAAAATAACCCTCATATGACTATATTTTTCATGCTTATTTTGTTTTGCGTTACTGTATAATTCTGGAATTCCCCTTTCCTTGTATTTACATGCCGTTCTTTCCGTGTTTTATTTGCTTTATGCTATGCACCTTAGGCATTATCCTAGTGGCGGTCAATCCGTATAAACAGCTTCCCATTTATGGAGATGCAGTTATTCGGGCTTATTCCGGCCAGAACATGGGAGATCTGGATCCTCATATATTTGCTGTTGCAGAAGAAGCATATAAACAGATGGCAAGGTAAAGTGTTCAGCATTCAGCAGGTAAACTGACATTGATATGTGCAACATAAGATAAGATATATGAATTTACCAATAAAAATATGATAAAAAATCTTTGTTTATTTATTTATTTTTATAAATATCAATAGACACAGTGCACACCGGTTAAAGTGTACACTCTCCTGTTCTTTTAATCTATAAAATGTATTCATACAGGAACAACAAGAACCAGTCTATCATAGTCAGTGGCGAGTCTGGGGCGGGGAAGACAGTGTCCGCTCGCTATGCGATGAGATACTTTGCGATGGTCAGCAAATCTAGCAAAAACACACGGGTGGAAGACAAGGTTTTGGCATCCAACCCCATCACCGAAGTACCGTGGTCCATTTTCAATCACAAATATTATAGTCTTATATAACGTTTGGTAAATGATGATAAACTTTGCAGTGCGCGTTTACCGCATGCCCTATTCGCAGGCAATCGGTAACGCGAAGACCACCAGGAATGACAACAGCAGCCGATTTGGGAAATACACGGAAATCAGCTTCGACCAGAGATACCAGATCATCGGCGCCAACATGAGGACCTACCTTCTAGAGAAGTCTAGGGTGGTTTTTCAGGTAAAGCACTTTCTAGATGTGGTGTTCTAGTACCATAAATGGCTGTAATGGATGTGTACAATTTGTTAGGGAGCTAATGGTAGCTTAATTAATTAATAATTAATTGAGACGCGGTAGCAAGTTCGCCTTACACCGCCAGGGTCCGGGTTCGATTCCCGTCTCGGCCATGTGTGTGTGGAGTTTGCATGTTCTCCCCTTGCCTCAGGGTTTTTTTTTCTCCGGGTTCTCCAGTTTCCCCCTGGTCCAAAAACATGCACGGTAGGCCACCTTGGAAAATTGTCCCTAGTGTGTGTGCCCTGCGATGGGTTGGCATTCCATCCAGGGTGTATCCTGCCTTAATGCCCATAGACGCCTGAGATAGGCACAGGCTCCCCGTGACCCGAGAGAAGATCGGATAAAGCGGTAGAAGATGAATGAATGAATGAATTAATGTAATGGTAGCTTATTACTTTTTTATAGGACTTTTTAATAAGGACTATTTGTTGTGTTATTAATGTACAAATGAGAGTTAACGCTTCTGAGATAGATGTGTATAGATAGATATATATATAATTGTAACATCTGTTACAGTTCGTTAATAGTATTATAAAAATGACGTGTTAATTTATGGTACATTAAAAACTTGCGATTAAATATTTTAATCGGTTGGCCACCTTAGTAAGACGTTTTTCGCTTATGATTTGTTCTACCCTCAGTCAGACAATGAAAGAAACTACCACATCTTCTATCAGATGTGTGCTTGTGCAGACCAACCGCAATTCAAGAGCTTGAGACTGCGTGAGTGTGTGTCCTGATCCAAATGCTTGTTTATTTCATTTCCATGTAATTATGTATATGTATATGATGCTTATCTTAAAAATAAATATCTATTTTTATCTTCGAACAAAAAAGTGAGTGCCGACCAGTTTAACTACACCTGCATGGGAGGGGAGACGGAAATCCAAGGCGTGGACGATCGGGCCGACATGGCTGAAACCTGCCGCACGTTCAGCCTACTGGGTAAACGACTCGACACTATTGTCTAGTGACTTTATATTTTATGTGTCTTTACCGATTAACGGTGTGCTCTAGGTGTGTTGCATGGTACTGTAACATTCTGCTTTCATCTGTAGGATTGCAGAATGAATTTCAGAGCGATGTTTTCAAGATGGTGGCAGGGATTTTGCACCTGGGCAATGTGGTGATCAATGCAGTCGGCTCAGACCAGTCATCCATAAGTGTAAGAACATGTTGCACATCATCGCACAATTTATTAGTCCTTCATCTTAAATAATTTATGCACAACCCCAATTCCAAAAAGGTTGTGCTAAATGGGAATAAAAACAGAAGACAATGATATACAAAGTTCATAAATCCATATTCACAATAAAACACAAAATAAAATGTTTCAACAGTAAAAACGTGGTAATTTTATATTTGATAACTGTAACAGGGGCACGGTGGCTTAGTGGTTAGCACGTTCACCTCACACTGCCAGGGTCCGGGTTCAATTCCCGTCTCGGCCATGTGTGTGTGGAGTTTGCATGTTCTCCCCGTGCCTCAGGGTTTTTTTCTCTGGGTTCTCCGGTTTCCTCCCGGTCCAAAAACATGCACGATAGGTTGATTGGCAGCTTGGAAAATTGTCCCTAGTGTATGAATGTGTGTGATTGTGAGTGTGTGTGTGTTTGTGTGCCCTGTGATGGGTTGGCATTCCATCCAGGGTGTATCCTGCCTTAATGCCATAGACGCCTGAGATAGGCACAGACTCCCCGTGACCCGAGGGAAGATCGGATAAAGCGGTAGAAGATGAATGAATGAATAACTGTAACAGGTTGAAAAAAAAGTCTAGTGTTCCATATGCATCTGATAACGTATTCTAGCTGCTCAACAGTCCTGGGTGCCCTTTGTTGTTTTCTATTTTTTATTTTTATTTATTTTTTTCCATTTTAACGGCACTAATTTTATTACCGCGCGATTAATACAAAACATGCATTTCTGTGTAAGCATCTTGCTCTTTCACTTTGATGATCTCACTGTTTTGCAATTTGCAATTCAAATGATCTTACTTTTCCCCTTAAAATGGTAGATTTCCTCAGTTTAAACATATTTTCTGCTGTTAATCAAATATGGGTTTATGACATTTGCAGATCATTGCATGATGTTTTTTTTATTAATATTTTACCCTGCATCAATTCTCTTGTGCAGTTGCACTTATATTGATTATTATATGTAACCAAACAGGAAGTGGTATTAAAGTTCTTTATTTTCCTAGCCTACCGACTCTCACCTGGCAGTGTTCTGTGATCTGCTCGACGTCCGAGTTGAAGACATGTGCCGCTTGGTTATGTCGTCGGCGCATCGTCCTGGCATCGGAGACGGTGATCAAACCGCAGCCGAGGGAGCGTGCGAAAAATGCTCGCGACGCGCTGGCCAAGCACCTTTACGCTTACCTCTTCGATTGCATCATCCTCAGGATTAACCAGGCGCTGCGTGTGCCTGGGAAAACACACTCTTTTATTGGAGTGCTGGATATCTATGGGCAAGATAAAGCTTTTTTTTGTTTTGTTTTTAAAGGTTGGATTGGTTTAGTTTATTTAGTGTATTGAAATAATAAGGTCTTGCTTTTATACATTAGACTTTTAAAAGCAAGATAAAAATGTATCCTTTCCTGACTTTACATTGTCTTTGGGATTTTGCAGATTTGAAACTTTCGATGTAAATAGTTTCGAGCAGTTTTGCATCAACTACGCCAATGAAAAACTACAACAACAGTTCAACCTGGTATATTCTCCCTTCCTCTTCCTGTGTGCTGTTTTGTTTCAATGAATTAGGGATCATACTAGTGTCGTCACAATACCAATATGTTGATACAATACCTAGATTTAATATCACGATACCAATACCAAATCGATACTATGGCAAAATAATAATTATTTATTGCACACTCGGCCCAACTCAGCCATCAAGTGCGAATAAAACGAAGATTTGGATCGTTTTTAAAAATCGTGATACCTTTCAAATACAGGTGTATCGTTCAACACTGACCACCCAATTCCTTTCTTTCTGGTTACTTCCTGTTAGCACGTGTTTAAACTAGAGCAAGAGGAATACATGAAGGAGGACATTCCTTGGACGCTGATTGATTTTTATGACAACCAACCAGTCATTGATCTTATCGAAGCCAAAATGGGCATCATGGACTTGCTCGATGAGGAGTGTCTGGTAAGAAAAGAAAAAGTATTCGACAGCAATTGGGTGCAAATTTGTGTTTTTATTTATTTCTCTTTCCCTTTGGCATACTGTTTGTCTGCAGTTTCCGCAGGGTACTGATAACAACTGGCTGCAAAAGCTCTATAATTATCTGAGCGCAAAGCCTATGTTTGAGAAACCTCGTCTAAACAACGAGGCGTTCGTGATCCATCACTTTGCAGACCGGGTGAGAAGACATGCCTCTAATCTGTTCTTCTGATTCTACAGGTTGTACATTTTTTTTTGTCAGAAGGAGTTTATAAATGTTATTAAAGCCACTTTTTAATTCTCAGGTCGAATATCAGTGTAAAGGATTCCTTGAGAAGAATAGAGACACCCTATACGAAGAGCTTGTGGACATTATGAGAGCCAGCAAGGTACAAACTCTTGCATATCTCTTATATATATATATATATAGATATAGTATATATATACATATATATATATATATATATATATATATATATCTTTTCAGATTTAAGAGACTGTACATGATCTTTTTTGTTGTTAGTTTCCTCTCTTGGCAGGTTTCTTTAATGACGAGGATCAAAATTCCGTTCATACACTGAAGGGTGTCAAAGTCAAAGCAGCGCGCCCCGGAGTCAAACCGGCCAATAAGCAACTTAGAACCACAGTAGGAGATAAGGTACACAATCGGACAGGTCAACATTGCGTTCTGTATCGAAAAAAAAAAGAAGCTAGCATCTGTCATTGTGAGCGAATATATGAGCTGTATCAAAAAGTTTCTAGACTAGCTCTGTTCACGAGAGCTAGTTTAGTCTAGAGAACTAGACATGGTATGCTTGTGGTTCGAAAAACACCATTTTCACAGCTCTTTGTTTGTAGGTCAGCGCGCCACGTGACTGCGCGTGCAGCCTCGTGCTTCCCTCTGTTGGTTACAGAACAAGTCTCGAAACTTTTTGATACCACCTTGTACGACGTGATCATAGCTCAATCAGACGCAGAAACCGACAGCCAGTCTTCCCTCTTGCTCACTCTGTCTGTTCTTCTCTGTTAATAACCGTTAATTGTTTCAGTTTCGGAGCTCATTGTATCTGTTAATGGAAACTCTTAACGCCACTACGCCGCATTACGTGCGCTGCATTAAGCCCAATGAGGAGAAGCTGCCGTTCGAGTGAGCAATTTCAACTGATATATAACTTTATTCAAGATTTTTATGCTCTTCTTGGTTCATGGCTGCGATGTGCGCTTTCACAGATACGATTCGAAACGTGTGGTGCAGCAGCTGCGGGCGTGCGGAGTGTTAGAAACGGTCCGAATTAGTGCTCAGAGCTACCCATCTAGGTAACCCTCAATCTTTTTCAGGTTGGCCTCAAAATCCTTTTTTTTTTGATAGTGGAATATCGGAATATTAAAATATATCATAAATGTACTTAAACATAAGTACTGAGGTCAAATATCTGGTATCTGATACTGTCAAGCTTGAATGAAATTTACGACGTGTTGCATTGCAGGTGGACCTACATTGAGTTCTATAGCCGTTACAGTATTCTGATGAGTCAGGCGGAGCTCCGACTGGGAGAGAAGAAACAAACATGTAAAACGGTGCTGCAGAGACTCATACCTGTAAGAAACCCGTCGTTTATATTAATCCCACTTTACATTACTGTGACTGGTGACTGTTAAATCCAGGAGCATTTCTGTTTTTAAGTCATTTATCTTATCCACTGTCTAAGGTATTCATTCATTCATAAATTCATTCATCATCTACTGCTTTTATCCGATCTTCCCTCTGGTCGTGGGGAACCTGTGCCTATCTCAGGCATCTTCTGGCATCAAGGCAGGACACACCTTGTATGGAATGCGCACACACTCATATACACACACTAGGGACAATTTTTCCAAGGTGCCAATCAACCTCCCGGTCATGTTTTTGGACCGGGGGGGTGAAACCAGAGATCCTGGAGAAAAACGCCCTGAGTCACAGGGAGAATATGTAAACTCCACACACACATGGCTTAAGCGGGAATCGAACCCCGACCCTGAAGGTGTGTGGCGAATAAGGTTCAAGTTAAAGGTGAAAATTCCTAATTTTGTGACCTTTTAATTACAACAGGACTCCAATCAGTATAAGTTTGGACGGACCAAAATCTTCTTCCGGGCAGGACAGGTTGCATACCTGGAGAAGCTGCGTTTGGATTATCTGCGCACTGCATGCGTGACCATACAGAAGCATGTGAGGGGCTGGACTCAGAGGCGCAGGTATCTGCGCATTAGACAAGCCGCCATCGTTATCCAGCAGTACCTCCGTGGCAAGAGGCAGATCAGGTGAGGGATTAAGACAGATTCCTGAAATTTAGTGTTTGTTCACCGGGTGACAATGAGTGCGCTGTGTTTGTTCTAGGCACATGGTTACAGCAGCGGCTCTGAAGCAGGCCTGGGCAGCTGTGGTCATCCAGCGGCACTGTCGTGGCTATCTTGTACGCCGGCTTTACCAGCTCGTCCTCGTGGCCACAGTCACCATTCAGGCGTACACCAGGGGCTGGATTGCTCGCAAGCGGTACAAAAAGGTATCATGTAAAAATCACATTTTTGATGAAACGTCGAATGAAAACGTTTGTAAATATTTAACGCTAAATCACGTGTTTGTTTACCGCTTTTGTAGATGGTGGAGGAGCATAAGGCTCTGGTGCTACAGAAGTATGCACGGGCCTGGCTGGTACGCCGCCGCTTCCAGACCATGAGGAGACTCGTCCTGAACGTGCAGCTGTCTTACAGAGTCCAGCAGCTACGCAAGAAATTAGAGGAACAGGTGCGCTATAGAATATGTAAATAGATGTTTTATCAAATATCAGATTAAACGATGATTAGTGAATAAATAGTATAATAAAAAAGTACAAAAAAATTTTAATAATTAAAATGCACGCTTTATTTCTTATTTTTATAGTTTATTTTTAGTAGTTGGGTGTTTATTAATAAATAAAAACAAATTTCCATTAATTCTTTTCTTTTTTTTCCTTTTTTTGCAATAGCATCAAGTTGGTATTGGTATTGAGATGTTTAATCTAGGTATTGTATCAACAGGTTAAAATATTTTATATGGGGGGGAAAAAATAATAAGTCAGATTAATTTGTAAGTAAATTGTAACAAATCTAATTAATCAAAATGTAATAAATAAATGTAAAAATATAGAATAGCTTACAGTATACTTTAACAAACTTTAATAATAACAATAAAAGATTGTATAAAAAAGTAATATAAATAGTTGAATTCCTATTTATATTCAGATTGGTTCATATAACAGTATGATTTTTGTTGTATATTACACTGCATTTAAATCTGAATTAAGCACTATACAGTGTCAGATGATGCTATATAATATATAAAATGTACAATATTGCTGGGAAATTTCTGTGTAGCGCCTATGAAGCGTTATAGATAGACGACGTTTCAACTACCAGAGGAATATTTACAGTAAATGCTCAGCAATCATACATGAAAAGATTAAACGATGATTAGTGAATAAATAGTATAAAAAAAGTACAAAAAATGATTAAATAATTAATTATCCTGCCGACTTTTGTTCTTTTTTCAGAGTAAAGAGAACCGTGGGTTGATGGAGAGACTGACCAGTCTGGCCAATGCTCATGCTCAGGGATTGGACAAGGTGCAGTCCCTGGAGGTAGAGCTCAGCAAAGCAGCCAGTGAGAGACTATCTATGGAGGAGCGAGAGAAGAAGACTAAAGAGGAGGCCAATCAGGTAGAAAAGCTGTTGAAAATCGTCTGGCCGTCTCTGTCTGAAACGTTAATTGAGTGCATTTTGCACAATCAATACATATTCCGAAGATACATTTTATACACTAATAACCATATATTTAATCCATAAGGCGATCGCTGTGCTTCAGAACGAAAAGGATAAAGTCAAGCTGGAGAATCAGGGTCTCCAAGCGAAGCTCAAAGATTCCATACAACAAATGACCGGTAGCCTAAATTTGACATATCATTCATTAAAAGATGTTCTCTATTTCATTTATAACTCACATAATACCAAAATGTGTCTGCTTTTTTCCCCCCAGATCATTTTGAAGAACTGAAGAAAAAACTCTTAGAGGACCTAGAGAGAGAGGAGAGGCTACGAAAGTAAAAACAAGCCTATTTACAAGCTACATTATGCAACTCTCTCTCTCTCTCTCTCTAATTCTAACATATTCCTTTACTAATACAAATATTTTTCACTATGGATCGCCAGGGTTGCAGAACACAGTAGTGAGTTGCAGAAGGAGGACTTGGATAAAGAGATTGCGGTGCTGAAGGACGAGAATCGCAGGCTGAGGGAAGCCAAGATCCAGCTACAGGCTAAGGCTGAAGAGGACACCCAGATCAACCAAGAGCTCCAGGAGCAGCTTGGTCAGCTCAGCAAGCATGTCCGGGTAAACACTGTTACTAATGTAAGAAGTCTGTGAGTTTTGCAATTATCTGGCATGTCATTTATTTATATCTTGCGTGGATATTTATTCTCGTCTGTGTAGGTGATTCCAGACTTACATAGGGAGATTAACAGCCTCCAGAATGAAAAAACTGAAGTGGATAGAAAGCTGAGGGAGCAAACTGAGCAGACCAGAGGTACCGTCTGATGTATACAGTAAATCAAATACAGTTTTATGTCACATTCATACCGAGTACATATAGTGAAATGTCAAATATATAGTATACAAATAGGGCTTAAAAAAACCCCTGCTTTTGAAAATTATACAATATTTTTATACAATAAAATATCAAATGTAAAATCCTGTCTGCAGTTACAAGTGCTGGAATACAGGGGGCAGTGTGTGTACGTTTTGTGCGTGCCTACGGTTGAATAGTTTACAGCAGGGATCACCAACCTTTTTGTAACTGAGAGCTACTACATGGACACCGAGTCATATAAAGGGCTACCAGTTTGAAATACTCCTCTGAAATAACAAATTTACCTTTAGTTATATATTATTATTATTATTATTATTATTATTATTAATGATGATACTCGTTTATCTATGTGAATACACTTGTGATTTTTGACAGTGACTGACTATCAACAACGAATTAACTACATCAACAAGAATTAACTACATTACATTAGACGCATCTCACTGATGAGTTGTGCACTTTTTATAGCAAGCCTGAGAGCTACTCATGTGCTCCTTGGGGGCTACCTGGTGCCCACGGGCACCACGTTGGTGACCCCTGGTTTACAGGATACTCTGTGTTTTCCTCTTTTCAGTAAAAATGTTTTCCTCTTTTCACATGATTGCTAGGGGACATTAAGAAGATTGCTAGGAAGCTTCTGGGTGAGACAAAGGAAGAGGAGACCATTCTCAGGTTCATATATACTTTTTCTCTCCATCTGTTAAAAGATTCACATTGACATGTCTCATCTTCACAAGTGTAAGATGTAATAAAGCAAGTCCTGTAGAAAGAGCTTTATTAGAAAGAGCTTTATTGCCAAGTAGGTTTACACTTACAAGGAATTTGCTTTGGTGACAGAAGCTGCTGGTTGCACATTACTAACTGACAGGAAATAAAAATAGGAAATAAATAAGAATAAAAATAAAAAATAAACATTTTACACAAAAATAGATATAGTTATATTGCACAGGAGATGGATTGCAGAGTGATATTGCACTGAAATATATACATATATTGTTTATACTGCAAAAGAGCATTTAAGTGTTCATGAGGTAGATGGCTTCGGTAGATGTATTTTGTATATTATTCACTAGGCTTTAAGGAGCAAGTTCCTTTAGGAAAAAGTTTGAAACTCTGGGCTTTAACACTAAAAATTCATGAAAAGAAAGTTCATCATCATTCACAAATATGAACAACTGGTGTGTTACAGGTTGAAAAAAGAGAGCACAGATGTTGCACATGATGACGGAGATCTCCAGTTTGCATTTAATGGGCTGCAGGACGCCACCAGGTTTGTACACAAACTACTAAAACTACTATTACTACTACAAACTACGTATTTTTTAAAAGGAGCTTTAACTAATTCAACTTGAATTCAACTTTAATAAACTTTAAGGAACTTTAACTTTGTTCTACAGAACTATATTGAAAATAAAGTTTTTTCACTGCATCGACATTTGGCTTCTATTGTGTATATATATGTATATGTGGGGGTAATGTGTGTATATATATATATATATATATATATATATATATATATGTGTGTGTGTGTGTGTGTGTGTGTGTGTGTGTGTGTGTGTATATATATATTATGTGTGTGTGTGTGTGTGTGTGTGGTGTGTGTGTATATATATATATATATATATATATATATATATATATATATATATATATATATGTATGTGTATGTGTGTGTGATATATATATATGTGTGTGTATATATATATATATATATATATATATATATATGGGTGTGTGTGGTGTGTGCTGTATATATATATATATTGTAAACATAATATATATATATATATACGTATATGTATATGTATATATGTATATATGAGGATATACCCGTGTGTATATATATACTGTATATATATATATATATATATAAATATATATATCGTGCATATATAATATAACTGTAAACAGGTATAGCAGTTACTGATAAAAACAGTAGCAGTTACTGATAAAATATATGTTTAAATGGATCTTTATTGTTTCTTAAACATTCATTTACTCTGTCTTTTCTTTGGGAAAGGCTGGTAGAGGCTCACTTGCGGAGGCAAAGGGACAGCTACGAAAGCAAACTGGAGGCACTGGTTTTCAAAAACGATCACCTGACAAAAGAGAACCATCAGCTGCAAGCGCTCTTTCAAGAGAAGAGCGACGTGAACCACAGCATCGGACAGGAGGTGGCCCGGCTCACTGCTGAAAACATGGTACTGTATATCTGCCGATGAATCAAATGTGATCTTTTAGCAATTTTGAGAAAGTGCTTGTGTTGCACATACTCTGTGTTGTATACAGGTGATCCCCGACATGAAGCAACAGGTAACGGAGTTACAGCGTCACAAACAAGAGCTGGAAACCCAGTTAGAGGAACAGCGAGCTGAAATGACTGGTAAGCTCTCAACAGTGAAACCACTTCTGCATGACGATTATTTATAATTATATTGATTTTTTTGGTTTTCTTATTTGTTTGCCAGAAAATAATATACGGGTATCCAATGATCTTCAGCATAAGATTGAAGAGGAGCATTCACAGAGAAGGTACAATGGGCATGTTTTTAAATCCTAAAAGCATGTTCTGTGAGTATGTAATATGTGCGGATTTTGTCCAAACAGGCTTCTGGAGGAGAGGAACATGGAAAGCGAGAGAGAAAAGGAAGTGATGGAGAAAAGGCTGGAGGAGTTAGAAGAGACGATCGAGCAGCTGAAAAGACATCAGCAAACGGACAACGAAACCAAGAACAAACTCAGACAGGAGACCTCTCGCCTTACTGCTGAGAACATGGTGCGTGTTTGGTGTGCCTTTCTGTCAACTTTGTGCAGATAATGTATCAGCAGGGTAGATTATGTGGTGTCAAAAATGTTTTTTGTTGTTGTTTTTATTTGTTTGTTTTTGTTTTTTTTTGGTTCACAGGACATTGAAGAGCAATTAGATACTAAAGACAGAACCATAAAGAGGCTTCAGGACCAAGTCAAAGCTCTTCAGGCACCCGTGAAAGGTGAAACTGCAGAGGCTGTATTTTGTAAACTAATGAATTGTGTTTACATTTGCGATAATGTTTTTGCGCTTTTCTCAACAGTCAGTGAAAAAGCCGGACCTGCTATTCCGAAAGAATACCTTGGCATGCTGGAGTGTAGGAAGGAGGATGAAGGCAAGCTTGTACGGGCCTTAATACTTGGTATGTTCCACTTTTGGGTCAAATTTGCCTGCAGTCTTATAAATCTATTTAATATATTTCATTCTAAATAGATAATATGTGTGCTCTACAGAGTTGAAGCCAAGAGGAGTGGTGGTGAATATGATCCCTGGTTTGGCGGCCTACCTGCTCTTTATGTCCATTCGCCATTCGGACTATCTCAATGACGGAGAGAAGCTGAAGTCGCTCATGCACGCCATCATCAGTGGAATCAAACAGGTCACCATGGTAATAGCTCCTGGGTGCACATTCTTCATTGTAACCAGCAAACTTTAATGTATCAGAAACATGATCCACTCCTCCATATCTGTTGTATTATTTGTGTTATATTTTCTTTTCAGGTTGAAAATGATGTGTCTGATTATGTCCATGTATTTATGACTTTTCTGATATATTTACTGTTGGCACGAGTAGAACATATTTTATATAGTAATTATTTATGAATACGGACTATACTGTAATTCTGGAGACTTGAAAAGACTTGCAATACCTAATGTAACCATGGGAGGTGCTAGTGGACATGTTGACTTTATCAGCTTGTTGTTCTTTATTTTTCAAGGACCATCAGGAAAACTTTGAGGTTTTGTCCTTCTGGCTCTCCAACACGTACTACCTGCTCAACTGCCTCAAACAGTACAGCGGGGAAGAAGTGGGTGTAATAACCATTCTAAGATGTCCTACAAACATTGTTAGAAGTACATTAACCCTTCGTTCTCTCAACAATAGGAGTTTATAAAGAACAATACACCACGGCAGAATAAGAACTGCCTGCAGAATTTTGACCTTTCCGAATACAGGCAAGTGTTCAGCGATCTTGCCATTCGCATCCATGACGAGTTTATTAACGTGATGGAGGACGCCCTGTTCCCTATGATTGGTGAGTTCAAGATGGTCTCTATTTTTTTTTTTTACTGACCTGAGACCTGTTTGGTCACCTCCTTTATATTCATATAAAAATATGCGTTTATTTTTTTTTTTTACTTTCATGTTCACTTTCCAGTCCCCGGGATGCTGGAGCACGAAAGTCTGCAGGGCATCTCAAGCATGAAGCCCACGGGTTTCCGTAAGCGCTCCAACAGCATGCTAGGAGATGGCTTTAGAGAGGGCGAAGGCCAGAGCTACAGCATCTCCTCCATCCTACAGCTCCTGAGTGATTACCACAGCTGTATGGCACAGCAGGGCATGGATCCGCAGCTGCAGGGCCAGGCCCTCCGCCAGCTGTTTTACCTGATCGGAGCCACCTCGCTAAACAGCATCCTCCTCCGCAAAGACCTCTGTTCCTGCCGCAAGGGCATGCAGATCAGGTGAGAGGGATCGGGAAGGCGATAAGAACCATAAGAATATTGTTCAGTATGGGGTAATATTTGTTTTTCATTTAACACATTACAGTACAACATATAGTAAAATATAGCAATACTGTTATATAAACAAACACCTTACACTATTTGTTCATCATTCATCTTCTACCGCTATATCCGATCTTCCCTCGGGTCACAGGGAGCCTGTGCCTATCTCAGGCATCTATGGGCATTAAGGCAGGATACACCCTGGATGGGATGCCAACCCATCACAGGACACACACACTCACATTCACACACACATTCATACACTAGGGACAATTTTCCAAGGTGTCAATTAACCTACCGTGCATGTTTTTGGACCGGGAGGAACCGGAAGAACCCGGAGAAACACCCCTACCCCCCTACCCCGCCCCCTCCCTCCCGAGGCGCGGGGAGAACATGCAAACTCCACACACATGGCCGAGACGGGAATTGAACCCGGATCCTGGAGGTGTGAGGCGAACTTGCTAACCACTAAGCCACCGTGCCCCTTTACCTTGTACTATATACACTGTAATTCCAAAAGTAATGGGACGGCCCGTCCCTGTGCCCGCATGTTTGCTCACCGGTGCACAAATCAAGGCAATCTATTGTAACTAATGGACTACTTGTATTTACTAGAACCGCCTCCATCCCCTAACAGGTGTAATATCAGTTACCTGGAAGAGTGGCTGAGGGACAAAGGCCTTCAGAGCTGCAATATTATGGAGACTCTGGGGCCGCTGTCCCAGGCCGCCTGGCTCCTGCAGGTGAACAAATCCACGGACGACGACGCAGCCGAGATCCGGCAGAGATGCCACGAGCTTTCGCCAGTTCAGGTCGAACCAGATGTCCACCTCGCACTCCTCCATTCTCTGTGCTAATGTATTATTCTCTGTGCTGAATTTTTCCGCTGTGCATTTTCAGATCGTAAAGAATCCTCAACTCGTACACTCCCATCGACGACTTCGAAAAACGAGTTGCGCCGTCTTTCGTGCGGAAAGTCCAGGCAAGTTTGTACCGACCGATCACGTGACCACACTTTCCACGCATGCATCATTTGTTTCATTTGGTTTAAAGTAGATCTTCCTTCGGGACACCGATCACATGACCCCACCCTCTTAAGTATCATCCGTCATTTTTTCCGCGTCGTCGTTTCCTTCGTGTGAAAATAGAACTGGTGATAATCAGGACTCTGCTTTGTAACAGGCACTGCTGCACGAGCGCGAGGGCTCGGCTCAATTGATGATGGACGCACAGTATCGCTTCCAGGTTACTTTCCCTTTCTGCTCATCCACACAAGCGCTGGAGCTCCTGCAGGTGCCCAATAGCCTTCACCTGGGTTTTGTCACTCTCATATGAGCCCTGACCCTGGGCTGCTCCTTCATCTTCATTAGTGATAACATTCTTTTTATGAAGCATTTTTTTGATTTGCACATGAAAATCTTGGGCATTCTTCGTATACATATTTTTTTAATTCAATGCCAAAATGATGTACATGATAATTTTGCTGATTGTCTAAAGTTCGTTTTCTTTAAAACAAACATTTCACCGAAATATCGCGACTCTGAAATTTCACAACGTCTCATAGGGAACATATATTTATGTATACTTTGTATTAATTAGTTGGGAATTACATTAAAAGTGATGTTTTCACTATAAAATTTTAATATAAAAAAAGTTCAAAACAAATTATTGTATTATTCGTATTAAGTAATAAAATAAAGTGTTTAAGAACTGTACATATAAATATAATGAAAGAACCACTCACAGAGAGATTTCTCTGAGTAAACTCTCAAGAGACTCTCCCAATCAGCAAGCAACAGTTCTGTATGTAGCCAATAGGAACACCCGTTGTTGCTCAACAGAAAACGCATTCACTCAGTCTGCGTTGCTGACTTGTAGTAAAAACATCGAGTCTGTTCGCCGAGTTTACGCACGGTTTACTCTAGCGGCTGTTTTAAGTGTACTTTACTGTTATTAAATGTTAGTAATGTCCTTTAAATGTTTATATACGTTGTTTGTTTGATGATGTGTGTGAATATATATATATATATATATATATATATATATATATATATATATATATATATATATATATAATACATGCATGCCACACACACACACACACACATATACATATACATATAGATGTGTGGTGTGTGTGTGTATATAGTGTATACACATACATACACACACACACACACACACACATCTATATATATATATATATATATATATATATATAGATATATATAGGTATATATATATCTATATATATATATATATATACACATACACATACACACACACACACACATACATACACACACACACACACACACACACACACATATGTGCCTTCAGTTTTTTGCAGTAACATGTGACAGGGTGTCCCAATACTGGTGTTGCCCATACAGTGTTCAGAACTAATTAATTAAGAAAATGAACAAAATGTACCTTCTTCCAAAAGTATGTGGACACCTAACCATCAAATCCACCAGTGCTTGTTGAAGATACCATTTTAGATGTATTTACCTTTTTTGCTTTGACATAAACCTCCACTGTGGTGCTGATTAAATTTTTTTTCCTCAATGAAAGAAATTGTATTGCCACATTGTACACAAGCATGCTTTATTTGAAGTATTCTATTCAGACCTCGTCTAATGTATTGTGTCTCATGTATTCAGTTGAACCACAGTAAAGTGTTACTCAGAAAAAAAATAATTATTTTATACTTTTTATTTGTCAAAGGTGCATTACAGCAGAGTGAAATTCAATTTCACATGTCCTTGACCCCTGACCTCATTAGTAGTAATAAGTAGTGCCAAACATGCTGTACAAAAAAGGATTTGTTCCCATGCAGTGAAAAATAAATAATGCAATATTTTAATGTAAACACTGTGGATCACTCAGGGGTAGATAACCTGCTAACCAGTAGATTTATTTATTTATTTATTTTGTCCATACAAAGTGTGTGTGTGTGTGTGTGTGTGTGTTTTTCAGTTTTGTGAGCTTTTTTTTTTATATCTTGTGCAGTTTGCTATAGATGTGGTAATGAGTTCGTTCTCTGATTACCCAATCAAAGAACGTGAAAACGACATGATTGGACGCCTTCTCCAGCTCACAATCTGATTGGCTCAAGCAAACGGTTCAAGCAGCCTATACTTGTGAAACAGTGTGTGTATTAAAGACTTTTAATGCAAGTGATTAAATGCGAGTGAGTGAGAAACAGTCTTTTGGGAATAATTTGATGGGGGGGAGGGGAAGTGATAGTGATTATAGTGATCATAGTGATTATAGTGATTCTCATTCGTATTTCTTCTATTATGTATTCCCTTTGCACTGGGCATCAATATGTTGTCCCACTGTATGAATCCCTTTCCTTCCTCCGCCCTCATAGCAACCCATACAGTACACACTTATCTCTATTTTAATACTTAACATCAGTACAGAACACAGCCTGTAAAACTATTCATCAGTGTTTATCACAGGAAGCAAGAGTATCAGTGAAGGAAGAGCTGCTCTTTGCAGTGCTATAGTCCAGTATGGGTTATTTATTTATTTATTTTGAGCGCTTAGACAGGATGCTGGAAACAGGGCATCCTTCTTGTGACGTCACATCGGCTGCATCCGCATCTCGGCGAGCAACCTCTCTCTCTCTCTCCATCTCTCTGACATCCAGTCTTCTCCAGGAGCTTTCATCAGGATATAATACTGAATAATAATAATCATCATCATATTATTATTATTATTATTATTATTTACGTGCATTGGTCAGGTAAAGCATCTCATTCAGCCAATTAAAAAAAGATGGCTGCCCAGGAAGTGCAGCCGAGTGAGACCATAACGAAGCTGAAATCCGAGTCGGAGACGCTGAAGACGAAGCTCGAGGAGGAGCGGGCCAAGCTGCATGATGTGGAGTGTGAGTATCGGAAATACACCACAGCATCCCACGTATGGTTTTTTTTTAGTTTGTTTGTTTGTTTGTTGTTTGTTTATTTTTGCTTTTATATAATACGTGCCAAAAATATATACGCAAAATTTCATACAGGCCGGAAAGTATGAGCTGGTGCGTTATTTATAGCGCCTGTTTACAGCACACCGAGATGTAACGACGCGCTTAGGACTGGTTATAACGGTGATATATAATAGATAACAATGAGATATGTGGTATAATCCCGCTTCCTGCACGGTGTGATTTGTTGCTGCTGGTTACATTTGATCTATTAGTGGTGGTTGCTGCGTTATAAAGCGTTATAATAAATGCTGTAGTTCAGATTCATATTTTTTTATATATTCATATTTTTTTCTTTAAAAAAAAAAAAGAGTAGAACAGAATAAATGATTGATGTCAATTAGAAATAACAATACAAGCTTGAAATGAGGACAGATAGCAGGTTTCGGAATTGTATTTTTATTTTATAATAATTATGATGAAAAGACAAACATACAGCCATATTAAATATATTGCTAATACAGATCCTTGCTCAGTGTGTTTTTGACCCATGCTACTGGTTATATTTTATAGTGTGGTGTTTACTGCAATAATGCAATGCAATAGCAATAATTCTACTAATAATAATTAATAAGTAATTCTTTAGAAATCTGAATAAAGTATATATCATGAGATTTTCTGTATCCTCTCGTACATTTCCTGTTATTGCTTCTGCCTTAAATGACCAACATAGATGAGAATAAAAGCTTCAGACAAGCATTAAGGGCCAGTTTGAATGATCGTATTTGTAGTATTACTATATTTTAAAAGGAAACGTATACATCTGACCATAATCGATATAGAGATTCTTTCTTGCGGCTTTAACTCTTGCTACTCTTGTTAATGCAATATGGAGTGCTGAACTAAATAATGCAGAATCCGTTCGGATGTTTTCGTCTTGGATGGCGTGCCACATTTTTATTTTGGTCCATGTTAATATGTCTAACGTTTACATATAATATATATGTATTATATATATATATATATATGCATTACATGTATTCTTTATTCTCATTAGATGTGCACAATTATCTGACAATAAAAGCTTGAAAGAAGTACAAATGGCTGAAAAACGGATTAATAATTAAAATGGAAATACATAAATTTGATTCTTTTCAATATATCGCTGAGCTACACCTGATATCACAGCATGGCCTATACATAATGCCATGGGAATATTATATAATAGTGCTTCTGGTATGTTGCAGATGTAACTCTACTACTAGTGCTGTTGGTCATGGTGTTGTGTTTACTGCAATGTGGAGTATAATAAACAACCAGGAATCCTGTCAGATATCTGGTTTATATGTGAAATCTGTAGGGGAATCCTGTAAGAAATAACTCCACAACCCTGTAACATATAACTGCACACACTTGCAACAAATAACTACGCAATACTGTAAGAAATAACTACGCAACAAGTAATTACGCAATCCTGTAACAAATAACTTCGCAATCCTGTAACAAAAAACTATGCCGTCCTGTAACAAAAAAACTACACATACCTGTAACAAAAAACTATGCAATCCTGTAGCAAATAACCGTGTTTCAATAATGAACAACTACGCAATCCTGTAACTAATAACTACTCAAACCTGTAACAAACAACTACGCCATCCTGTAACAAATTAACTTCGTAACTCTGTAACAAATAATAACGCCATCCTGTAACAAATAACGTCATAACCCTGTAACAAATAATAACGCAATCCTGTAACAAACAACTATGCCATCCTGTAACAAATAACTTCATAACCCTGTAACAAATAATAACGCAATACTGTAACAAACAACTACACCATCCTGTAACAAATAACTTCGTAACTCTGTAACAAATAATAACGCCATCCTGTAACAAATAACTTCATAACCCTGTAACAAATAACTTCATAACCCTGTAACAAATAATAACGCAATCCTGCAAACAAGCAACTACACCATCCTGTAACAAATAACGTCATAACCCTGTTACAAATAATAACGCAATCCTGTAACAAACAACTACGCCATCCTATAACAAACAACTACGCCATCCTGTAACAAACAACTACGCCATCCTGTAACAAACAACTACGCAATCCTGTAACAAATAACTACATAACCCTGTAACAAACAACTACGCAATCCTGTAACAAATAACTACATAACCCTGTAACAAACAACTACGCAATCCTGTAACAAACATCTACATAACCCTGTAACAAACAACTACACAATCCTGTAACAAACATCTACATAACCCTGTAACAAACAACTACACAATCCTGTAACAAATAACTACATAACCCTGTAACAAACAACAACCCAATCCTGTAACAAACATCTACGCAATGCTTTACTAGGCAACCTAAGCTTTCTCAGATTAGTAGTGAATTTGTTTGAGTGATACATTAAAAGGCACCAGGTTGTCAGACTCGCGTCTATTAAGCGAAGGGTAAATTCTGGTGTATAACACACCTGCTTCCTCCCCCAGTGCACCAGGTGGCAGAGAAGGTGGAGTCTCTCGGCCAGTTTGTCATGAAGACCAGGAGAACTCTGAAAGGACACGGCAATAAAGTGCTTTGCATGGACTGGTGTAAAGACAAGCGGAGAATTGTGAGCTCATCCCAGGTACGAGGACAATCTTTATTTGCCTAATGGCATGATGTAATGGCTTCTACACTATATAGGGTCCCACAGGAAGCTTTTTAGGATTCTTGCTCCGCAGGAAGCGTCATTAGCAGCAGGTTAACAGCTGCGGCCTGACTCGAGAGCTGGCCACGATCCTTCCGTTCATTTCTGCTAACAGTGATGCATGCACATCACGTCTGCTTTTTATGTACAAAAATAAATAAACATATAATATGCATTATTTACTCTTTCTGTCTTCTAGGATGGAAAGGTGATTGTGTGGGATGCGTTTACAACCAACAAGGTATATGTTACATCTTTTTTTTTTTTTTAATAATAGCGAGCATTTAAAATATTTTATTTAATATTTCAATTAATTGCCATCTTTAATCTGTTTTCAGCAAGATTCCCTACTTATACACTTATGGGGATAAACAAATATATCCTTTATTCGTGATTTCTTACCACTAAAGTTAGAGGCACACGATTGCATAGGGTTCAATAGGATTGAATTTTCACTTCAACACAACTAGGAGACCCCAAACCTCTTCCATCATGACAGCGTTGTCAAAACCATCTTCATGGAGCTGGCTTTCTGCACAGGGGGGTGCACAAAGCCAGCTCCATGAACATGTTTTTGAAGTGGAAGAAGATCTCCTGCTATAGCACTTGTGGCTGAACCTCCACAGATACACTCTGACATCTTGTGGAACGTTTTCCCAGGCGAATGGAGGTTGCTCGAATAGCAAATGGGGACTAAATGTGGAATGGGATGTTCACACGATAAGCATTTGTCTATGTAGTGTAAATTAGGAATTCGAAAATCTATTTCTTAAGTAGATTTTTTGTGGATTAGTGGTTAGCACGTTCGCCTCACACCTCCAGGGTCCGGGTTCGATTCCCGTCTCGGCCATGTGTGTGTGGAGTTTGCATGTTCTCCCCGTGCCTCAGGGGGTTTTTCTCCGGGTTGTCCGGTTTCCTCCCAGGTCCAAAAAAATGCACGGTAGGTTGATTGGCACCTTGGAAAATTGTCCCTAGTGTATAAATGTGTGCGTGTGTGTGTGTGTCCTGTGATGGGTTGGCATTCCATCAAGGGTGTATCCTGCCTTAATGCCCATAGACGCCTGACATAGGCACAGGCTCCCTGTGACCCGTGGGAAGATCGGATATAGAGGTGGAAGATGAATGAAATGATTGAATGAACATACTTTTCTGGGGGGGGGGGGCTTAGTGGTTAGCACATTTGCCTCGCACCTCCAGGGTTGGGGGTTCGATTCCATGTTTCTCAGAGGGTTTTTGTCCGGGTTCTCGGGTTTCCCCCAAGTCCAAAACATGCACGGTAGGTCGATTGGCACATTTGAAAATTGTCCCTAGTGTGTGTGTGTGCCCATACAGAGTGTGTCCTGCCTTGATGCCCGTAGACTCCTAAGATAGGTGTCGGATTAAGCGGTAGAACATAATATTGGACAGATTTTTGAGGTACCTTCCCCCCCCACAGGAGCATGCAGTGACCATGCCATGCACATGGGTGATGGCATGCGCGTACGCCCCGTCTGGATGTGCAGTAGCGTGTGGGTAAGGACCTGGGCCTCTTCCATGGCATCAATCTGTAACAATTCTATTTGCCATTTTATACATTAAGAAGCTGAATAGAGTTATTTAAAGAGCTTGTATTCATGCGTATCCGCAGGTAACGGCGCACTGCGATTAATATGCACAGGCTTTTTAACTGAGCTTTTTTTTTGCGTTTCGCAGTGGCCTCGACAACAAGTGTTCCGTGTATCCGCTGTCCCTGGATAAGAACGAGAACCTGGCAGCGAAGAAGAAGTCCGTGGCGATGCACACTAATTACTTGTCTGCGTGCAGCTTCACCAACTCCGACATGCAGGTCCGCATTTTTCATAGTTTGTCGTCTTTTTATTGTCGTTTTTTCCCCTAATTAACCGCTACATGAAATGGGTAGTCAAGCTCAGTGGACTCGAGGGACCTTCAAATAGCGATGGGAAGATCGGATCAATTTAGCAACTTGCGTAAACATTAGGGAATCTTGATTTTTTTAGTTCCTGTAATCCCAAGCCTGCAGTAGAAAAGTACGAACTCGTGATTGCGAGTCACATTACAGACTAAGGAACGAATCGCTTGTGGATGATCAGTGTTGAGGAGTAACTAGTTACATGTAACGGTGTTTACGCAATTTATCGACAAAATAATAATGATTCGTTCCAGTTACTGAGAAAAAATGTGTAATTAAATTATGTAAAGGGTTTGAAACTTTTTTTTCTTTGACTGTTAACTTAAAGTGGGGAAGTGGGGGGGCACGGTGGCGTAGTGGTTAGCACGTTCACCTCACACATCCAGGGTCCGGGTTCGATTCCCATCTCGGCCATGTGTGTGTGGAGTTTGCATGTTCTCCCCGTGCCTCAGGGGGTTTTTCTCCGGGTTCCCCGTTTTCCTCCTGGTCCAAAAACATAGTGTATGAATGTGTGTGTGTGTGTGTGTGTGTGTGTGATGGGTTGGCATTCCATCCAGAAACCCCGTGACCCGAGGGAAGATCGGATATAGCGGTAGAAGATGAATGAATGAATGTTAACTTTAAGTGCCCCCTAGTGGACAAATAAAAGTAATCAAAAAGTAATGTTACTTTACTTTTCTAAAAGTTACACTACCTATTACATTTTGAATAGGGTTATTTGTAATCTGTAATCTATTACATGGAGTAATTGCGCAGGAAAAGGGCGTCTCCCCAAATGCTTTAAATGTAATGATCGTCCAGAATATCATCATTTTAAGGCGGGTTCCTGCAGGTTCGGGGGTTGCTAACTAACCGCGTTGGCTCCTCATTTCAGATCCTGACATCGAGCGGCGATGGTACGTGCGCGTTATGGGATGTGGAAAGCGGGCAGCTGCTCCAGAGTTTCCATGGCCACGCAGCCGACGTGCTTTGCCTGGACCTTGCTCCCTCCGAGACCGGCAACACCTTTGTCTCGGGGGTTAGATTTCCAAAATACATCAGAAACATGTCAAGTGTTTTCTGTCTCTCCGACTCTCGCTGTCGTTCTTACATTCCGGGTCTCTGTTTATTCAAAGTGCTATTGTGATTTTTTTTTCAATGACCTTTTTTTTTTTCTTTTTTTTTTTTTTTTTTTTTTTTTTTAAACCCAATATCACAATAGGGTTGTGATAAAAAGGCCAATGTTTGGGACATGCGCTCGGGGCAGTGCATCCAGTCCTTCGAGACCCATGAGTCTGATATAAACAGTGTGCGGTGAGTTTACCTTCTACTACAACATTTTATCTCATATAACAGGTAGTTTAGAGGAGAGAGGGCTGTAGCTCAGTGGGTAAGACTCTGGTTACTGATCAGAAGGTTAGGGGTTCGAGCCCCGGTGTAGCCAAGTTGCCACTCACTCTTGAGCAACGCAGTTAACCCTCTGTGCTCCAGGGAAGGGGGGTTTCACTGTGCTGTAATGTATATATGACAAATATAGTCTATTTTACTATATTAGTATAGGATAATAATCACACTGCTGTTATGGTTTAAAAAACACTCCCCTTTTTTTTGCTGTAGATACTATCCAAGCGGGGACGCATTTGCCTCTGGCTCAGATGATGCTACTGTGAGTTTTTCTCCTTTATTTGTTATGTCGATGAACCCGGTGCCGTAATGAACCGCGTGATCTCTTTATATTGGAATGGAGGCTACGAAGATCCCAAAATTGGAATTGCACTCTGTGTAGCCTCTGCTTTGAGGTTCATATCTGATTGTAGACAGACCCCTGATGTGTGTGTGTGTGTTGTGTGTATGTGTGTGTATGTATATATATATGTATGTATATATGTATGTATGTATATATATATATATATATATATATATATATATATATATGTATTTTATGTATGCATGTATGTATCTTTGCATACGAATCGCCTTGAGTGAAAAACCGGACTATGTAGCAAGCAAATGAATGAAAATAATGTAATATTTATTACATAATATTTATTATTTGTAATAATATTTATTCAGTGTAACCAATCTGTTAAGAAAGACCAGTGTTGCAGCTGAAGGAGTCTGATCAGTCTAATGATTGATTTCCCGTAGTGCCGTCTCTACGACCTGAGGGCTGATAGAGAAGTGGCAATTTATTCCAAGGAAAGCATCATATTCGGAGCTTCCAGTGTGGACTTCTCCCTCAGTGGTAAGTGCTGCCCCTGAATCCAGCGTAAAAGACACATGTTCACTTAAAGCAGTTAAAAAAAAAAAGCCAAAAAAAGAAGGATGCATTTCCTGGGTGCATTTTTATTTATTTTTTTATTGTTATTTATTTCCCCCCCACCTGCCAATCTGCCAGGACCTTATGTGCATCCAGGACCTTATGCGATAATCTAAACATCAGTTTACCAGATGGCCCATGTGAAGCGCTAAGTGTGGCTGTGTTTTGTAAAAACAAGACGGTGCTCAAACTACGGCTTGGAACAGCTCTGTAAATGTAATTTAAATATATGTTTCAACTCGTGTAATATTTGTATTTCCTCATAACTTTGACTTTAAAACTAAAACTTCGCTTAGTTATAAATTGAACCGCAATTGATTGGAAAAAAAAAAGCCATAAAATTCACTAGCGTTCAAGAGCGCCCCTAGAGGCGAATCTGTGATGCCACGTGTTTGTTTGTTTTAGCATAAAAAGGGGGGAGTGGATGTTTATATTATATTCAATATTTAAAATGTATTAATTAGATAATTATATAGCGTGAAAATATTGATATTTATTTTCCTTTAGCACATTTTCATTATTCAGAACTATTTTTTCTGTATTTGCTTTTTTGAAAAATAAATCTCAGTACAATTTTACATGTTTTTGCTTTGGAATGTTTTTGATTGATTAATTGTTTTTTTCGCCAAGAACAACCTAAATATTTATTTTATTAACGTGTAATGCTCATCTTTCTCCAGGGTGATTAATAAATTAATAAAATCTCCACAATGATGCTAATAGTCAATCTGGCCCATTGACGTGGATTCACGTCATGATTATTTTAAATAATACACAAGTATACAATTTGTTGCTACATATTATTCTATGTTTTGTGTAGTGTAAGGGTTTTCCCTACACAACTGGATTTTTCTGTCCACGGCTATGAATTTTTTCTCATATCATCAAGCTATGATGTACGTTGTGTCCTGCAGGAAGACTTCTATTTGGTGGCTACAACGACTACACCATCAACGTGTGGGACGTTCTGAAAGGGACCCGTGTATCTATTTTATTCGGACATGAGAACAGAGTCAGTACCCTTCGTGTCTCTCCGGACGGGACGGCGTTCTGCTCTGGGTCCTGGGACCACACTTTACGCGTAAACAAAGCTTTTTAAGTGTTCTTTTGGATAGTTATGTGCGTATGGATGTGTGTATCATATATATATTATATATATATATATATATATATATATATATATATATATATATATTTATTTATTATTTATTTTTTTTTTTAACTGAAAGTAAATGATGATCCTATGCAGCTTTAGATAGACTAGACACTTGCTGAGGTGGGGCCACAATTTTTTTGCTCAAGGGGCAACAATTGCCTTTTAAAAGTTGAAGAAACCGGCCCGGGCCAACACCGGATGCATATATATAAAACATAAAATAATAGCGTTAATGTTAATGTTAATAATCAAAGCATCAACTCGTGTAATGCGCCACCTGGTGGACGTCGGGTATTACAGGACAAGGTCAAATGAAGGCAAGTCATAATCATTCTGTACCAGTCTTATATATATTCTTTATATACTGATATATATATATATATATATATATATAGAGTATAATATATAGAGGTATATATATCAAAAAGTAATGTTACTAATATACATATAACATCCATATATATATATATATATATATATATATATATATATATATATACATATACTATAATATATATATATATATATATATATATATATTATATATACAATGCTTATTCTCTCTCTCTATATATATATATTATATATATAGTATATATATATATATATATATATATATATAGATATATATATATATATGTGAACCTATATATATATATATATATATGTGAACCAGGTCAAACATCAACCAATTAGCAATCTTGGTTTGTCTTTGCAGGTGTGGGCTTGAACAGGGAAGAGATGAACAGGATGCTCGGGTCTCTCTGGCTTTGACATTGACAGCAACCTTCAGTAGAACAACTATTAACGTCAAGTGTTGGATTTATAAGAAATGCACAGTAGAGTAGAACAGGGTTGATGACAGACTGTAGTCTATACAGACAAGAGCACAATGTTATTTAGTTTCTTTTGGGTTCATTTTTTAGGTTTTTTCTTTTTTTTTTTTTGATAAATACAGGACCAAAACTTGTCCAAAAAACACTAGCTGTGTCTGAAATCATACACTATAGGCTACCTAAGTAAATACTGTCTCACTAATACATGAAGTGCATGCGGTTTATAAATGAGAGGATTTCGGTTCGCGTGAACTTCTCGTGTTTATATGGAACCTGGTATTGTCGGATAGGAGTAGGGTTGGGAATGGATTCCGATTCTGGAATAACTTTGATTCCTCTTATCGATTCCGGGGTGCATGTATTTTATTTTTAAAAATTTTGTATTTATTTATTTATTTTTAAAACCTGCCAGGACCTTTCCGCTCGTCCAGGACCTTATACGGTAATCTAAAGGTCAGTTTACGATACGGACCGCGGGATGCGCTCAAAAATGTGGCTACGTTTCTTAAAAACGGAAGACAAAGCTAAGTGTAATCATTGTAATAAATTACAAGCAAGGTGTCATGACCAATGTGACTTGTCATCTGCGGTTGGGTCACCGCGTCGAAACACTAGTACGGCACAGAAAATAAACACGTTTGGTATATTAATGTTTGACTTTTGTTGTTGTTTTTTTTTTACTACATTCGGAATCCAAACTGGGAATCGATAAGAATCGGAATCGATCAAATTAAATTGATACCCAACGTTAAACAGGCACGTCTGGGAATGGAATAATTAATAATATAAATGTGCGAAATGTGTTTTAGGTTTGCCGTTAAAAGGGTTAGTGACCTGTTTTTGTAAAATACTGTACATGAGTAGATTAAGGGATCGTTCATGTCTTAAAATAGCGAGGTAATACAAGAAAGTATTCGATTTCAGCTTTACCTGCACACTTCATTTCCTTTAACTCCACACTAATGACTCTGTAATTGGCCATTTTGTTATGTCTAGGCGGAAAAAAAAAAAAAAAAAAAAAAAAACAAAACAAGAAAAGAAATGATATACAGTATAGTTATTGAAATTGCTGTCTCGTGGTGATGTTTTTGGAACGCGGACGGCGAGATGAACTCCGCTCGCCGCTGCGCAGATCTTTATAGGAGGCTCATTTACAATTTTAGTCTAAAATAGCAAAGCACCCCGATGGAAGAGCAGAGATTTCATTATTTTTCGTCGCCGTTGTTGTTGTTGTTGTTGTTGTTTTTGTGTGCAGATCGTTCATCTAATATGCAAACAATCCCTACTCAGTTATCATGTGCTCTTTCACATTTATCGGTCTGAAGTAATACTTGCACTATAGGAACAGTTACTAACTGTAGCGAAATGTGTATATATATATAAAATATATAATATTTGTCCACAATAATATGAATATTGTCATCATTAAAGAGAAATAAATGGGTTTTACATATCGAGAACGGTGTGACGTGTCTGCCATTTTATAATCTTTGCTTTGTCGTGTCTTATATAGGAGAAATAAACATGTGGAGTTGTCTGAGGTTTCACAACAACAACAACCACCACTGATATAAGGTCTTTTGTCTTTTATATGTAAAGGACAACATTTAAATCATATTTCAAAGATGCACCTTTGATTTACCTGTGCAATGACTACTGGCTGTTTGTCAGTTTTTTGTTGTTGTTTTTGTTTATATGTAAACAATCAGTGTACAGATTTATTTAGAACAACAATCAGATATAGACACTATTTGTTTGTCAAAAACATGCAGTTGAAATACAGTGCAGAAAGAATCACGTGGGTGTTTATGGTTGCCATGTTGGTTTCTTTTCCTCCCCTCCAATATAAGTCTCCCCGGTAAACAACCCCAAATAATTAAGCTTCTAATACTCATTAATGCAGGCTGATAGAGAAGCCTGCCCCCTTGTGGTCCATCCAACAAATGCACTCCTGTACCTCAAATTGAATGATTTAATGCTGTTATAAAATGCCATTTAAAAAAATATTAGGCAGGTGGTCATAATGTTATGCTTCATTGGTGGTTGCCAGATATGACAAATAACGCGCTAGACGCTGTGCTCTAACATATACATCCAGCAGGCGGCGCTAGTAACCATTTCAAAGAGCAAGTGAAGAAGCACAGAACAGGATATGACAGTGCGTTCTACTGTCAAATATGGGTTCAATCCCTAACGCCATTCTAGTGCACTAGCTTTGACGAGCATTCGACGTTGTCGCACCCTACAGAGTGCACCTTTATAGGGCACAAGGAGGTGTTTGGTAATCGAACCAGCGGCTAGTTTCACTGGTGTAAACATTGCTCTCGTTTTTCAGTCTTCTCTCAGTTCATGACCTGTGTGTGTGTGTGTGTGTGTGTGTGTGTGTGTGTGTGTGTGTGTATATATATGTGTGTGTATGTGTGTGTGTGTTTTAGGGGGTGGTGGGGAAGCAAAAACAGCCGCAAGTGCCCCAGACAGCAGGGCTGCTTTGTAAATCCGTGCCTGCAATGAGTGATGTGGTTGAGAAGACCCTCAATGCTCTCCCGGGTCTGCTGTCTTTCGATTCTCAGCCTGGAGCCACCAAACTTTCCCCCACCTCCAAACTAGGGCACCTGGTCCGGAGCATTACCGAGCTGACATCCAAAAATGTGAGTGTTCCGACCGCATTCCCGTGGACCAAATACTAACGCACTCCTAACTCGTGTTTTGCTTCATAGGAAGAAGAAAAGCTCATCACTAAAGAGCTGGCAGCGATTAAAGATCAGCTCTCGTCTCCCAATACGACAATGGTGAGGCTTTATAACGCTCATATGTCGTGTGCATTTGGACTTCCTTGGCTATGAACATCTGATTTGTTGATTTTTCTCCTGTTCAGAGACAAATGAGGGAGCTGATGGTGAGAGCCATGTATTGTGAGATGCTCGGATATGAAGCCTCTTTTGCGTACATCCATGCTATCAAACTGGCACAGCAAGGCACAGTACTGGAGAAGAGAGTTGGTATGGAAGTCATGGTTATTATAAAAGTTGCGATTATGGTCATGAAGCATTATAATAATCTTACCCCCCCACACACCTCCTCTCCCTACTTTCTGATCACAGGATACCTTGCAGTGTCGCTGTTTCTTAATGAAAGTCACGAACTGCTGTTACTGCTGGTCAATACAGTATTGAAGGTGGGTAACTACGCCTGCAACCGACGATTATTTCTGATAATCGATTAATCGGACGATTACAGAATAAACCAGGCTCCCCGAAATAGATCTATTCGCTCGCTCAAGTCAGCTACCTGGGAATAGTCCTCTCTCATTGTTTGTTTGTTGAGCGATCGTTCTTTTTTAACGGCAGCGCTATTCCACATTTACGTCACATTCTGAAAAAGCAGAAGGACATTTTGGATTAGAGTTGAGGGGGGAAAAAAACAGTCAAGTGAATAAATAAAAGCGAAGCCAAAAAGCAGAAGCTAATAATTGCATTATTATTATTATTATTATTATTATGAATATTTCCAGCCGTCTGGAATGCTTTATACAAATTTACATTAAGTCTTATATTTATAACATTATATAATTTTATTGCTCAATAAATATCACAGTAATTTGTTACAGTTACTGATTAAAAAAAACAACACGTAATTAAATTATGGAAATGTTTATGAAGATTACAAATAGGGTTACATGTAAAATCAATGCTTTAGAATGCTTTAGACCAGGGGTCACCAACGTGGTGCCCGTGGGCACCAGGTAGCCCCCAAGGAGCACATGAGTAGCTCTCAGGCTTGCTATAAAAAGTGCACAACTCATCAGTGAGATGCGTCTATAATGTAAAATGTAGTTAATTCGTTGTTGATAGTCACTGTCAAAAATCACAAGTGTATTCACATAGATAAACGAGTATCATTAATAATAATAATAATAATAATAATAATAATATATAACTAAAGGTAAATTTGTTATTTCAGAGGAGTATTTCAAACTGGTAGCCCTTTATATGACTCGGTGTCCATGTAGTAGCTCTCAGTTACAAAAAGGTTGGTGATCCCTGCTTTAGACTACTGCAGTGGTTCTGAAATAGTGGGGCATGGCCAGGAGGGGGCGTGCTAGAATAAAGTTGCACACCCGGTATCCTCCAGTATCCTCCGCTGGAAAATAAAACTGCGGCGTCAACATTCTGATGCAGTTTCATTTCCCCAAAAATATAAATATATTTATAAATATTTTTTTCCGAGGGTTTGAATCTTTATTCCTTGGAATGGTAACTTAAAGTGCCACCTAGTGGACAAATGAAAGTAATCAAAAAGTATATCAAATGTAATCAGTCACTTTCCTTTTATAAAGTAAAAATAACTGTGAAACTTGTGTATTGGATAAATTCAGGTCACACAAACTGAATTAGTTCTCTTATTATAAGTAAGTCTATGATTCTTTTAATTGTAATGATTTTGGCTCATATTTAACCAAAACCCAAATCTCAAAAAATACTTCATAAGATCAATAAAACACATTTTTAGTGAATTGTTGGTCATCTGGAAAGTATGTTCATTTACTGCACTCAATACTTGGTAGAGGCTCCTTTTGCTTTAAGTACTGCCTCAATTCTGCATGGCTTGGAGGTGATCAGTAGGTGGCGCTGCTGAGGTGGTATAGAAGCCCAGGTTTCTTTGAAAAGTGGCCTTTGACTCTGCATTTCTTTTTGGTCTCTTGTTACTCATTTTCTTCTTGACTGAATGACAAAATGATCTCTGTAGCAAAATTAGAGCTCCAAAGTCAGCTAAAATGACGGCCAAGACCAGGTGCATATTATGCAATATCGCATATAATATAGCACATGGAGACATTTATCATATGTCCCGCAATAAACATAGAATTTTTTTGAAACAACACAAACATTTTGCATTTCTGAAAAGGACTGTAAAATGAAATATCTCTAGTGAGGAGACGTCGATAATCAAAAGTAAATCTCACCTTTTACAGGACCTTCAAAGCACTAACCTCATGGAGGTCTGCATGGCTCTGACTGTTGTAAGTCAGATATTTCCCAAAGACATGATCCCGTCCATTCTGCCCCTTGTGGAAGAGAAGCTGTCTCATCAAAAGTAAGATCCCGAATCGATTCGATCCTACGGAACTGATCTGAAGTGTATCCGCTTGCTCATGTGCATCGTGTGCTCTGCTTGTTTCTCGAGGGAAATCATACGACGGAAAGCGGTGCTCGCTTTGTACAAGTTCTACCTGATTGCCCCGAATCAAGTGCAGCATATTCACAGCAAGTTTCGGAAAGCCTTGTGTGACAAAGACCCTGGAGTCATGATGTCCTCTTTACATATCTACTTGCGGTTGATAAAGGTCTGCGCTTCAATACTGTGCTTTCTTTTCTTTTCTTTCGTTCTTTCTTTCTGTCTCTTTCTTTCTTTCTTTCTTGCCATGTGAAAGCAACACACATGATATAACTTCTTCATTGTATTTGCATATCAGCCCGGTTTGCTGCAGTATGGGTGACGTATTACGTCTCTCTCTGATTATCAGGAAAACCCCGACAGTTACAAGGAGCTCACCAGCAGCTTTGTAACCATCTTGAGGCAGGTGGTCGGAGGAAAGCTGCCTCTTGACTTTAACTACCACGGAGTCCCGGCACCATGGTTGCAGAATCCAGCTGCTCCGTATCCTGTCTCTTCTCGGGAAAGACGATCAAAG
This sequence comes from Kryptopterus vitreolus, assembly GCA_030449085.1. Classification (NCBI taxonomy): domain Eukaryota; kingdom Metazoa; phylum Chordata; class Actinopteri; order Siluriformes; family Siluridae; genus Kryptopterus; species Kryptopterus vitreolus. Next base: position 8,383,331 of record JACRUU010000021.1, read on the forward strand.
GTACGCACTACAGCTAGACGGCGTCTAAATGTGCTAGGGGTGCGGTCAAAAGTATTGGAACACCCGATTACTTTGTTTGTAATTTTTGTTTTAAAAAGTATTGATTTATATTTTACGTCTGTAATGTATGTATATACACGTCTGCCAAATACTATAAAGGTAATGCAATCTAGATAACATATTATATGCATGTATAGATATATATTTATATATATATATATATATATATATATATATATATATATATATATATATATATATATATATACTGTGTGTGTGTGTATGTGTGTGTATATATATATATATATATATATATATATATATATGATATATTCACGTATATATAGATATAGCTTAATATGCATATAAAAAATGCATGTTAAGCTGTTGTTCTGCAAGTTTGTGCTCTTATATTAAAACCACTATAAGCTCTTTAATGTCACTTAATAATGTCCAGCATATTTGTTTGTGGGTTTTTATAACCCAAGTTTCCAAGCTGTTTGTTTTCGATGCTTAGCGATGCTTTTTACGCTCCTAGCACGAGTGAGCTGACGTACGAGGTGCTGGACGAGTCTCTGCGACGAGCAGAAATGAACCACAACATTACGTACGGTACGTTTTAACCTCAGTCTAAATGTTGTGCTTATTATTATCGGTTATTATTTGCAGAGGTGGAAAGGGAGGGGGAGGGGGCAGGGGATTCTAGTGTGGCGATGTAAATCCTCCATAAATAAAATACATAAAAAAAACAACTACAGGCTAATGTGAGTTTTGCAATTTCACAGCAAAAGTGATGTCATGTTATGATGTCATGTATAATAATGAGAGAAATCATTTTTTGAATTCGCACATTAAACATCTCTTCACAATAACAAATCAAAACGCTTTGATTGGACGCTGCATTGTGAACAAAAGCGTGCGATTGGTTATGCAATAATGCTCATATCTAATGCAACATCAGCAGATCTGCTCTAAAATATAACACTTTTCCTTCATTTCATAGGACACTTGAATCATGATGCTTGTAATAGAGCTAGTAGAGTAGTGCATTGCCCCCGAATCCCTGTTCGTTTCAATCCCTGGTGCTAACCATTAGCAATGTCAATCAGTGATGCAATGCAATAGTACAACTGTTAATAACATACATGCTTGCACGGGTTAGATGTCGAGTAGTTTCTGGGTCGATTTTGTTTTTCTCTCTTGCAGTATTTTTATTATTTATTTTTACTTGGTAACAGATATGATTTAGAAAGAGGGGGGGGGGTATTTTTGACACAGGACCACATAAAATTGACACCACATGACACAGGACCTTTTAAAATTTGACAGATGTGGCCAGCACCATATGCATACATATCAAACATATTAAATGCATTAATGTTAATACTCAGTGTAACATCGTGCCTAATGCGCCACCTGGTGGAACATCAGGCAATTACAGGACAAGGTCAGTCTAATTATGATATAATTTGTTTTGGACAATTCTGTAGCAGTCTTCTTAGGTTGTATTAAAAGGACCAAGTGCCCCCGTAGCTTGCACAATCCCTGATTTAGAATGTAGTGAAATGCAATACTTAAGTCAAATTATAGACTAAGTAGAAGTACATTAATTTTTTTACTTTTGATTTTTTTTTACACGTTTCGTCAGCAATTCTGTACGAGTGCGTCAAGGCGATCTATACCGTGTACCCTAAAGCCGAACTGCTGGAAAAAGCGGCGAGGTGCATCGGAAACTTCGTGCTGTCACCGAAGATCAACCTGAAGTACCTGGGTAACACACCTCCCTTGTTTGCCTTTCCCATATTCTCCAGCGCCGTTACAACCCAGTCATACATGCTCCGTCTGTCTTTGTCCCTTTGATACAGGGTTGAAAGCTTTAACGTACGTGGTTCAGTATGACGCCAACCTCGCTCTGCAGCACCAGATGACTATTATAGAATGTCTGGATCATTCGGATTTCATCATCAAGCGAGAGGTGAAAAAACCCTCAAATCCGGCATGACCGTGGGAAAAAAATGCTGGTCATGCTTAATTTTAGTAACTTAGAACATGGATGTGAAATTTTCAATACAAAAGAATTAGTTACCTCTTCCACCCTAGTCCTAGTGAAGAAACAGCCCACATTTTTATATATATATATATAATATATATATATATATATATATATATATATATATATATATATATATATATATATAATATATATATATATATATATACATACACACACACACCACCTGCTAAGGTTATATATCTAAGAATAGCAATATTCGTGATATATATATATATATATATATATAATATATATATACTATATATATATATATATATATATATATATATATATATATATATATATATTATATATATTTTTCTAGCATTTCACAGCTTGTAATAGCTTGTAATATGTTTAATAAAATAATATTATTAAAGATACATGCAATATGTTTTTCTTTTGTTTTTTTCACTGCAAAACTTATATATAACTAATAAAAAATGATTTTACTTACAAACTGCAACACCCTCAAGACTAATCCAAATCCATTCGTTAAAAGTAGCACCGTGAATATTGTGTCATTCTGTGAACGGCTTTTCCCTCCCAGACCTTAGAGCTGCTCTTCAGGATCACGAACGCTCAGAACGTCACCGTGATCGTGGAGAAAATGTTGGGGTTCCTCCGGCTTTGCGACGATAACTACACCGTCATCGATCTGGTGGGAAAAGTGGCCGAGTTGGCGGAAAAATATCCTTTTGTTGGTGCCTTTAATTTCAGTTATAATGCATCCATTATACGTAGCTATAAAACGGAGAGTCTTTTTTCCTATATGAGCGTTATATATACGTATGCTCCAGACAACGAGTGGTTCATTCAAATAATGAACGAAGTGTTCTCTCTCGGCGGTGACCTCATGAAGCCGGATATTCCCAACAACTTCCTCAGGCTGCTCGTAGAGGGTAAAGGGGAAAAAAAGGTTTTAGAAGCACGCTGTAGACTTGGTGTGTGCAACTTGGTGTGTGTTTTTCAGGCTCGGATGTAGAGGAGGACGACAGGCAGCTCAAGCTGTATGCAGTGGACTCGTACATGGGAGTCCTGAAGGGAGACTGTTCTCACCTTCCCCAGTGCTTCCTACAGGTTATCAGTTGGGTGGGTACATGTACACACACACACACACACACACACATATATATATATTGCTTGTGTTACTGTACTCAAAATGCCATGATTTACTTCCCTGTCAGGTCCTAGGCGAGTACTCGTGCATGAGAGAAGGCCTGGACCAGCGGGAGGTCATCGCGCTCCTGAAGAAGTTGCTGGAGCAGAGAGAAGTGAGCTCCGAGACCAGGAGCTGGGTTCTCTGTGCCCTCACGAAGCTTTGTCAAAGTTCTGGATCCGCTGAGCTGGTACTGGAGCTGATGGAGAGCTCGGCTTCGTCTCTGGACACAGTGCTGCGGCAGCAGGCCCATGAGCTGCAGGGCCTCAGCCGGGACTCTCAGCTCCACGCTCGGGTACTGCACCGGTTCAGGGACGGCACGCAGGTGAGGAAGAGCTATTCTTCAATAAAAGAAGGAAAGAAAATTCACTGTTTATGTTTATATATTAAATGCTGTTTTATTTTACTCTCCATTTCTATTTTACAAACCATGCACTATTTGTACATTTTTTCCCTTCTCTTTGTATTTACTTTTAAATGATTAATATACTTGATTCCATTTAAAAAAGAACTACATCATTCTAATTATTATTAATAATAATAAGATATTAATATCTACGGTGCGTACGTGCGACACAGGTGGACTCCTCTCTGTCGTTTCTGGACGGCTTCGTATCGGAAGCTCTCGCCGCAGGAGCCGCTCCGTATAAACCCCCTCATCAGAGACAGGAAGAGCTGTGTCACCAGAGAGGTACTGTTATGTTTTTGAATCAAATTTTTAATGATCATTTGAATTAATCATGTATAAATTATTATTATTATTATCTATCTATTTATTTATTTATTTTAACTCCAGCACTAAGTTTAGAGCCGTATGGACTGTCTCTGCCTGTGAGCATGTCCTCATGTACACTCGCAGACAGACGGTCCCCAACCGTCCTCTCTATGAGCTCTGGTCTCTCTGGTAACAGCACTGAACCGTCCCTTATTACAGGGTGAGACGAAAGAAAAAGCTTGATTTTGTATTCATTCATACAAATATCTCATATTTATACATTTCCTGTCACACCAATGTATGTATTTGGATCGGGTTTCATGTGTGCAGAGCGAGCGCACTCATGTTGGAGGGTGTGAAGAGGGTGTGGGGGAAGGAAGGATATCTGCCCCAGAAAGAGTCTTCTGAACCCTCAGGTGTAGTAGACGAGCCGAAAAACGTAAACCGGTCGTCCAACCAGGGAAGTGGCTACAACGGATGCTTCCCAGCCGGACCTTAATCACAATCCCAGGCCTGAGCCTCCACATATTGACCAGGAGAAGACGCAGCTGGCATCGTCTCTATTTGTTGGACTGGGATCACAAAGCTCTATGTCTCTGGTGGGTTTTACTGTAAATATACAGTTTTTTTTAATCTGCCAGACAGTACAGCATGACTTTTGGTAAATTTAGCTGATGTTCACACTGCCAGGTAGTTCCTGAAATTGTCAGCCGACCCAGGAAATGAGTGGAGGAGGATCTCAAAATATTCCTAGCCATGACAGATTATATATATATATATATGTGTGTGTGTGTGTGCGTGTGTGTGTGTGTGTGTGTGTGTGTGTGTGTATGTGTGTGTGTGTGTGTGGGTGTGTGTGGTGTGTGTGTGTATGTGTGTGTGCGTGTGTGTGGTGTAACGTGTGTGTGGTGTGTATGTATGTTGTACATGTATATATTTACCTATGTGTGTGTGTGTGTGTGTGTGGTATGTGTGTATGTGTGTATGTGTATATATCCTATATATATATATATATATATATATATATATATATTATATATATATATATATATACATGCACCACTCTGGTGTTGTTTTATAGTGTTCAATTTATATAATGACTAATGCTCCCGCTGTTCCAGTTGGAGAAAACAGACGCTTCTTTGCCACGATTCAGAAGAAAACACCGCCAGCACGGGTCAGCGACATCATCGAGCACCAGCGAGGCGTCTACGAGCTCCTCGCGCTCTTCTCGCCGCAGGACGGACGCTTTATACGACGGCTTGCTGGAAGAGGAGCCAGTTACACACGTGCAGAGCTCAATTCAAACCGCCACAGTTAACAGCGGCTGCGTCGCCACACAGTCCAGCCAAACGTCCAACGGTCTGGGGGAAGATAAAACGGACACTGTGGATATGCTCAGGATCGGTCCTGACGCTACAGCAGAAGAAGCCTCGGTAGTGCCTCAGAACGGCTGTTCTGATATCGCCATTCTGAACTTACCATCCGAACTGGATGACCTGCCTCACTCTGACATTCTTAGCTTGTCGTCTGACCCCTGCCTGTCCATCTCGTGCTGCCGGGTGTACCGAGACGATGCCCTGCTTCTCGCGCTGTTCCTTTGCAACACTACAGAGACGCCACTATGCAATATCGCTGTCGAACTGAGCTGCGAGGAGCTGGAGGTAAGATAGCATAGCGACCGGCAATGGCGTTTATCCGAGGACGAGAATCTGGTAGTAATTGTTAAATCAGAAAACGTGTTTAGAAACATTGCAATTCTGTTCAATCCCTGGATATAAGCCAGTGGTTCTCTAAGAATGTGTAGGTGTCCCTCTAGTGGAGAATAGAGGCATGACATGTGGGGTGGATTTATATGCATTTTTTTGTGATTGTAATTTGATATTTCAATCAAGTAGATATTATTACCATTTTTTGGCCTGATTGAGGAAAGGTGGGGCTTGAAAATTCAACCCCTTTTAAGTAGGGAATTTAAGTAGGGAAAAACATTTGAAAACCACTGATGTAAACACATTTTGAAATTGTTTCAAATTGTTCTCCCTAAAGATGACGAGTCTAAGAGGAAACGTGATCGAGTGTCTAGAGGCCAGGGATTCCTCGTTGTGTCGTTACACTCTTCTGATGGAAAGACCTCACATTCAAGTGACCTTCAAAGGATCTGCGTTGTACCAAACGCACTCTGGACCGTCTCACACACTGCTGTTCTCTGGTAAACTCTCCACCACTGACTTTATAAGGTATGATCTCTATATACCAAATATTTTTTTCCCCTAAATTCTTTCAACTTTCTTTTAACAGGCCTCATAAATCAATCTTGAAGTCTGGATTTATTCACAAGTAGTTTATCTGAACATTTATGCAAGAAATGCTGTACATCTGAATATCCAGCAAAACCTTTTTTTCGTACCTTATTTATTTATTTACGGGGGAAACTACCTAAAGTGAAGCTTAACTATACAATCTATTGATGTGTTTTACTCATAAACATCCTGTTGCGAGGGCTGTCAATCGATTCACATGTTTACATTTAATATGAAATATAAAAATTGTCTCCAATTCATTCTTTTCGAGTTTTTAATCCTCTAATGATGATGAGCATGGACAAACATGCAAATATATATGTAAATCAACCAAAACCCGAACATAAAGGAACCCCATGTACCATATTTAACAATTAAAACGTACATTCCGCTTTATCCGATCTTCACTCGGGTCACGGGGAGTCTGTGCCTATCTCAGGCGTCTATGGGCATTAAAGCAGGATACACCCTGGATGGAATGCCAACCCATCACAACACACACACATTCACACACATCCATACACTAGGGACAATTTTCCAAGGTGCCAATCAACCTACCGTGCATGTTTTTGGACCGGGGGAGGAAACCGGAGAACCCGGAGGAAAAACCCCCTGAGGCACGGGGAGAACATGCAAACTCCACACACACACATGGCCCGAGACGGGAATCGAACCCGGACCCTGGCAGTATGAGGCGAACGTGATATCGATATATATCGATAAGCCACCGTGCCCCTCGAGCATATTATTATTATAGCAAATGTTCTCCCTATAGTGTATCTTGAATGAGATGAAATGACGTATGTAAGGAAAGATAAATGAATGATCACTTTTAAAATATGTTTTTTATGTACATATAAAAATTTGGACAATCCTGCTAAACATTTTTTTCCCGACAGGCCACTGATGCTGAGCACGGAGGAGTATGGGAAACTGTGGCTGTTCCTTCTCTAACGATGTGAAGCAGAACCTAAAACTACTAACTGGCCCTAAAGGTCCTCTCATAACCACTCTTAATGCCCTTCAGGAAAACCTCCGACTACACACGGTGCACGTTATCGGTACGTCGAGCTCGTTACTGTTTTAAATCTCTCTCTCGGCGATGTCTCCCGTTCTCCGTCATAGCTTGTATTTTTATTTGTTTTTTTCAATGCAACACGCGATACGTATTTCTAGGTTCGGAGGGCATCGTGGCCTGCCGTCTGCTGAGTGGCGCCCCCTGCCTCATGCACTGTCGCATACACAAGGCTTCTCTGGCTGTCCGGCTGCGCTCTCCTCTACCCGCGTTCCCCGACTGTCTCCTCTATCACTGCCAGAGAGTCCTGCAAGAACCCTGAGCCGCAGCAACGCTATGCATCCGTCATCAACTGAGATGTCTTACAATCCTTCTGTGTAAAAAAAAAAAAAAAGTAGGACTGCAAATTAAGAATGAAGAATCCTGTATGTGCTGATGACTGACTGTAAAGCAATATATGTCATTTCTGTATTTCTTCTTTAATGAAATGCTTTATAATACTAACAGTATTGGTTTTTTTTTTAATTGAACCCGAGTCCTTATCTCACTCTAACAGTGCATTTAAAAAAAAATATATATATATATTTATTATTTTTCATATTTTTAACCTTTATTTCTGTCTTTCCATCCTTGTGTTAGTTCTTTTCCCGTTCGAAATGACACAATATCCTCATGTTTAATTTGTGAGTGTTTTAATCACAGAAATATTTGTTATAAAATACTATAAACGACGGCGCTTCGTCTTCCTTTATAATGTCGCTACGGAGGAAATCTATATATTTTGTAAAACACAAGTGTTACCGTTTCGGATTATTTCCCCTTTGGATGCTGTCGAGGCTTTAAGGTGAGTGGATTTATACAAGAAAACCATTAATCATTGATAAGTTCACGATATAGTGTTCAGTAATATTATGAAACATGCACAGTGACATTTTGCAAAATGAGAAACGCTCTTAATATGTTAATCCCAATAATGATATAACTATAGCACTATTCTAGAAAACATGTTTTGCACAGGAAAAATATCTGCTTTAGTTCTATTAATTATTAACAAGCTTTAACCCAGTATTATCATGTTAGTTTTTGGGATATGGGGGTGATGTTGCAGAGTAATCCCATCTTCCTTTATTTACCCCAGACCAGAGGATGCTTCTCCTTGCTGGTCAGGGCTCGGCTTGCGTGCTATGAAGCGCATGGCCAGGCTGTGCGTGTCCTCCTCGACTGGCTGCTGCGACAGGTTGTTGGTTTGCCTGATGGTGCTGACGGTACATCCGGGCTGGGGACACACCGTGTACTGCGACAGAACCGTCACTAGGATGGCCTTCATCATCACCAAAGCGATGTGTTTCCCCACACAGGCACGCGGGCCACAGCCAAACGGCTGGAAGAAACGACTCGGGACCTGAGGAGATCAGATTAATCAGGCAATAGCGTTGTGTTTTCTGCCCTTTTTGTTGCCAAAATAGCATTAACAGCATTAACTTCTGTAACAGTTTGACCTCCAGGACCCCGTCAGTTGGCTCAGACCACACAGGGTGACCATGATTGTGTTGTTGGGTCATCACTGTTTCTTCCTTAGAGCACTTTTTTTTTTATTAGATACTGACCCCTGTAGACCCAGTTTGGAAGATGCTTCTAATAGATGCCACCCAATAACATGTGACTTGACGATGAGGTAATGACTGATTCACTACACCTGTCATAATGTTATGCCCAGTGTTTGGGAGTAACTAGTCTTGTGTAACGGCGTTGCTTAATTGAATTATAAAATAAATGTAACAGTAATTTGTTACAGTTACTTATGAACATGTTAAAAATTAACAAATAGGGTTCCATCTAAACAATTTCATGTTAAATCAGTGCTTTAGACTACAACAGTGGTTCTCAAATAGGGGGGGGGGGTTACGTGACCCCTGGGGAATACACTTTTTTTGCCGTACAAGAAAAACCATATATATATATATATATATATATATATATATGTGTGTGTGTGTGTGTGTGTGTGTGTGTGTGTGTGTGTGTGTGTGTGTGTGTGTGTGTGTGTGTGTATCGCGCACGCCACATGTTAAAAGTGCCCCCTAGTGGACAAATGAGTAAGTAATCAAATGTAATCAGTTACTTTCCTTTTATAAAATAATTGATAAGGTAGTTTGTGTGAAAGAGGTCGGATGTAGAGGTCGGATGTAGTTCCACTTACATTGTTATCAAAGTTCGCCAAGCTAAATTCGTCGGCTTTGGGAAAGAACTCGGCGCTCTTGTGCATGCGGCCAATGTTGAGGATGATGTTCGTCCCTTTGGCTACACTGTAGCCCTCGATGACGTCGTCTTCTAGCGCTCGCCTCATGATGAAGTCCACCACAGGATGGAACCGCAAGGACTCCTTTATAAAACTGTCCATCACGGTCAACTTCTGCAGGTCAGACGGCTCCATCTCTCGCCCACCTGGAGCACAGGTAAGGTTTTTTTTTTATTATTAATGATATGAAAAAAGTCCTATGTTTTTATATGTCCTATAAGTAAATCATTTAACTACTAGGATTAAGGGGAAACTATAACTATAGAACTTTTTTTTTTTTTTTTAAGATATCCATGAGGAAAGAATAGAATTACCCAGAACATTGTGCATTTCCTGTAGTATGCACTGCTCTACTGCTGGCTTCTGTTTCAACAGCACCAGCATGAAGAACAGACTGATGGACAAAGTGTCTGGTGCTGCAATCACCATCTCCAACACACACTGTCTCACGTCGTCTTCTGACAGTTCTCCATGATTCTAGTGGAGATCCACAAGCATCAGTATCGCAGTTATTTTGGGAATAACATTCTTGAGAACATGCCGTGTATATATATATATATAGATATATATATATATATATATATATATATATATAGATATATATATATATATATATATATATATATATGGGTTCCAGATTACAAATGACCCTATTCAAAATGTAATAAGTAACGTAAGTGTTCATTTACTTTATAAAAGTAAAGTAACTGATTACTTTTGTTTACTTTTTCAGTACTTCCATTTGTCCACTAGGAGGCACTTTTAAGTTAACAGTCTAAAGAAAAAAAAGTTCAAAATGTTATATTTTTCAAAATTAATTAATTTTTCGACCAAAAAACTCTCGTTAGAAAGAGACATAAGTGCAAAACATAAGTTCCTTCTAAAAGTAACAAAATAGTAATAGATGCTATTTCAACATAGATGCTATTTTACTATATCATAAATTAACACAGTCTTACTCAGGCTATTCCGAAGGTCTGCATTTAATGAATTTCTATAGTAATAATACAGTGTAATCATGTATTTTAACCCGTGCAATGATACAGACCTGTTATTTGTTTTACAGTTACACTGTCAGAGGTGTTCTAGAAGACTCAACATCAACCGACCAATCAGAAGTGACAAGTGCTGCAGGTCTTGAATTGCGGTACGTGTTTAAAATCGATTTTAGAACGCAAAAACAAACCTGAGCGAAGATCAACTCGGTGGCAAAGTCGTTCTCGTCCAGCTTTTCCATGGCGTTGATGACTTTGCGCTTTTGCTCCACAAGCTTCCCCATCTCCTCCTGGAGCTCCTTTCTACAAGAGAGTGGCTCTGGTTTAAAAAGCATTGCTCTCGAAAACAATGAAATTAACATAGTGAGGTTAACTTACGCTGCGTGTTGATGTTTTGTAAACACCCAGTTTACTTGGAAAAAAATGTCCGGCTGGATGAGAACTGTTTGCCATGTATCAAAGTATTTGTGGATCTTCAGTAGCAAGTCTTTCTCTGCCAAAAGAGTGGATATACATGGTACGTTTTATATATTGTCTGCAGTCAGTCCTGGGTATTTACACTAACAAACAAACGGCCTCACCGTTGATAGGAATTCTGAGAAAGAGTCTATTGGAGATGTCGACTACTACACAGCGTAAGAAGTTCAGTGCATCCACATGGCCTGAGGAATCGGTGAAATCACCCAGGAGACCCAAGTGCTTATTTGTAGCGCTAAAGCACACTCCTACTGTCCTCTGCAGGCCGGGACCAGTTAGGGCTAGACCGTATACATTCACACATATGCTTTTACAAAAGGATTTATACAAAGGATATTTAAAAAATTCAAAACAAGTGTTCAGAAATTTCACCTTTGGTGAAATATATGCGTAGTTTTTTCCACAGTGGGACGTTGCTGTTAAAAATAAGGCCTTGTTCGTCCATACCGATGCAGCGCAGTCCGCGTTTACTAGCAAATCTGGCAATATAGTTACTGCTCTTCAGAACGTGGTACACAGCAGACGCCCTGATGACACATATAAAACACATCCTCAGCATTACCTCCTTTGTTGAACACGTCACAGTGAAAGGAATTACACTGATACACACGCCAAAATAAGCCGAACTCACTTGCTCAAAATGAGGGTTTCCTCTCCCTGGATCCAAACCCGAGTCATGCAGCCGTATTTCTGATTGTAGTAATTGCTGGCTGTACCGATGCCCATCCACAAAAACCTGGAATAGCTTAGTATGGGGCCCAGACCCAATAACCAGTAGGGACCTGGGGGCGGGGAGGGGGCAGACATTATCAAGTTTCACTAAATTACCCATTTGACCGAAAAATACACAATTTGGTTACGAGTGTTGAGACACCTGACCTTTCCAGCCATATGTGGTTCTTCTCCAACAAATTGTTACCACAAAGAAGAGGGCACACAATTGTGTATGATGTATTTAGATGCTGTATAATAGAATTTTTGCATTCACTTGAACCCAAAGAGAGATAAAAACCCTGCACGGGTAGGTTGATTGGCACCTTGGAGTGTGTAGTGTGTGTGTGTGTGTGTGTGTGTGTGTGTGTGTGTGTGTCTACCCTGCGATGGTGTATCCTGCCTTAATGGCCATAGATGCCTGAGATAGGCACAGGCTCCCTGTGACCCGAGAGAAGATCGGATAAAGTGGTAGAAGATGAATAAATGAATGTGTGTGTATGTATGTATGTATGTATGTAGGTATGTATGTATATATATATATATATATATATATATATATATATATATATATATATATATACATGCACGCTTCTGCAATTGAGTTGCACAGCTTTACCGCTGTTGTTTTGTTTTTTTTTTTGGTTTTTTTTATGAAGTCAAAGAGTCGTGTATTTACATTTCCAATATATACAAATGACAGTAATTAGTCGATAGAATGAGATATATTTCTATACTTACATCATTCTTTTTTGTTTTTAGATGAAATATGAAGAATTCCAAAGAGGTTTAAGATTTCTATATATATATATATATATACACATGCACGCTTCTTCTGCAATTGAGTTGCACAGCTTTACCGCTGTTGTTTGTTTGTTTTTTTTTTGTTTTTTTTTTTTTTTATGAAGTCAAAGAAGAAAACATGTATTATTTCATGTCCTGTTCTTCTACTACAGTATATTTTCTATTCAGATTCAGATATTTTCAAAAAAAAAAAAAAAAAAAAAAAAAAATTTCCAGCTCACCTGGTAAGGTAGATTTGTTTCCTCGGTTGTAGGACGTGAGTGAAATGAGCAGTATCAGCAAAATGAACGCCGAAACTGCTCCCAATCCACTAAACTCCACTGCTGTCATGATGTTCTGTATCTCCATCCTGACGCACACTGTGTATATGTACGCTTAAACCAGAAGATCCAAAAAGCTCCTCACACTTTATGGGGGGGGGGACAAAAAAACAAGCCCACTCTGGGTCAGTTAGTGTTGAATCGCTGATGATTTTCAGCATCATTCTAAGGACTGTTATCTCCCTCTTTTTCTTTTTATATTAATGTCTTATCCCTTTCCGGCACATGAGGTGGCCCTTGAAAAGAAGGGGGAATTTGAAGGGATTTGGCGGGCAGCCATTCAATATATAAAGTCCTTCAAATCAAAGGTGTTGTGTTATAGGAGCAGTCAAAACAACCCCGACGTGGGTGGAAAGAACGTCTGTCTAAATTGTACAATATGAGGCCTCGCTTTGGTGGGGAAGGATTTAAGCAAACGTTTTTTAGAAAGAAGAAAAAAAAAAAAAAACACAGATGTTGTAACCAAACTGATAAAGCCTTCATCTCCTTCACCTGGGCTAGAAAGGTTGAATCCCTCCAGCTTCCCTTTCTACATGGCGGATGAAGGTTTCCCGGTGCAGCAGAGTCGTGTATTTACATTTCCAATATATACAAATGACAGTAATTAGTCGATAGAATGAGATATATTTCTATACTTACATCATTCTTTTTTGTTTTTAGATGAAATATGAAGAATTCCAAAGAGGTTTAAGATTTGCGTAGTGGTTTTGTGCTCCGTCCGCCGCGGGTCTGGCTGTTTGCATTATCTCCTCATTTTAAAACCTGATTGATTTTAGAACACTTTTTTTTCAGGGCTGGCAAGAAAAAAAAAAGTGGGGTTTGCAAGCCTTTTAAATCTGTCTGTTGCTTAGATACAGGTAGTACTTGTGTACTAGTGTGTGTGTGTGTGTGTGTGTGTGTGTGTGTGTGTGTGTGTGGTGTGTGTGTGTGTGTGTGTGTGTGTGTGTGTGAAGAGCCATTGGAAATCCAGAGTAGTTTTTTTTTGTCTGTTGTCCAATTTTGAGCAACCTGAAAACGGGAAATGTGGGGGGAAAAAAAAACATGGGAGTTTACATGCATCATACTTTTGATGCACTCTTTACCTTCTTGGTATTTTGTATTGTTTATTTATTTTCTTTGGATTAATTTCCTTAAAAAAAAAATGTTGGTCTTTTGTTCTTTACTCTCTTTTAATCCATCATCTGAAAGGGCTTTTAAGTAGGCAGGTCAGCCTGACCGAGCACTACATGAATGAATGGAGCTTTTTATCTCTTAAAGGACAAGAGGACAGGAACCAATTACTGCACCGTTGCTTGTTGCAGGGGCCTTTTGTTACTCACCCTATCACACCATCTGTCACACTGTACATGATTTTCCTGATTTGGTTATATACGGGGGATTCTATTTTTTTTGTGTGTCATGAAAGCGTATGAGTGTGTACATTTGTTTTATTTTGTTTTTTATTTTTTGGTCGTGAGTAAAATATGAGTTTATATACACTGATCAGCAGTTGTTGGGCACTAACTAGTTACGTGTAGTTGTGTAATTGAATTACAAAATAAATGTAACACAGTAATTCATTACAGTTACTGAGGAAAGAAATGTGTAGTTAAATTACTGTTACTTATCATTCATTCATTCATCTTCTACCGCTATTATCCGATCTTCCCTCGGGTCACGGGGAGTCTGTGTCTATCTCAGGCGTCTATGGGCATTAAGGCAGGATACACCCTGGATGGAATACCAACCCATCGCAGGACACACACACACATTCATACACATTCACACACTAGGGACAATTTTTCCAAGGTGCCAATCAACCTACAGTGCATGTTTTTGGACCGGGGGGAAACCGGAGAACCCGGAGAAAAACCCCCCGAGGCACGTGGAGAACATGCCAACTCCACACACACATGGCCGAGACGGGAATCAAACCCGGACCCTGGCGGTGTGAGGCGAGGCTAACCACTAAACCACCGTGCCCCCTACTGTTACTCATAAAAATGTTAAAGATTACAAATAGTGTTCTATCTAAAAACTGTGATTTAGATGACTGTAGTGGTTTTCAAATAATGGGGCGCAGCACGGCGTGAGAATGTATATAATTGGAACATTATAGGAATATAATAGCCCTAATACTACTACTAATAATACTACAACTAATAATAATAATAATAATACGTATAATAAGAAATGGATAAGTTCAATTATTATATAGTAATATTTTTTTGTAGTTTAGATCTACTAGATCAGATGAAGTACACGGTTTTCTGGTAGAATAAAGTATAATTGCACATCCAAGACAGTAGGTGGCAATGGCGCTCTCGGTTTCGGGGGTATGCGCAGGGTGTTAACATGACGAAAAAATACGGCGAAGCGTAACAAGCACGTATCACAAACACTAGTAAAAAAAAATCTAAGTTTTTTTTTGCTTAGAATGTTAACTAAAAGTGCCACCTAGTGGACAAATGAATCATATGTAATCAGTTACCTTACTTTTATAAAGTAATTGAAAAGTTGCGCTACTTATTACGTTTTGAATAGGGTCATTTGTAACCTGTAATCTATTACATTTCCAAAGTAAACCTTCCCAACACTGCTGATCAGGCATAACACTATGACATTATTATATTTCGAAGTAAATAACACTAATTATCTCTTTATCGTGGCATCGCTTAGTGAGCGATATTGTGCGGCGCATCAACATTTTGTCCTCTAAGTGTTAGAAGCAGGAAAAACAAACAAGATTTGTTATTACTTTTCTGTGTATTAAATAGAAATATCTATTGTTTTAACAAAATAATAATAACAACAATAATAAAAGTAAAGTAAAATATGAATATCCATCATTCAATATAGTTTTATACAATAATGTGTTCACTCTGGCATGCCCACGGCATGCTGTTCTGCCTAATTAATCATTTCGGTTTCATTTAATGAAAATAATTCCATTTTTTTTTTTCCTCAACATATGACTCATTATTACGAAACATCAACACCCAGGACGGTGTCTCGGGCCGCCTGAGGTTTTCCCGTCGGCTTAAACCAGATGTGCAAAACTAATGCCGCGTATTTGATACGAATCAAATTCATACGAATATTTCGACATAATATCACGCTGGAAATGATCTGGATACAAAATAAGAGGTCATAAAAGCAGGTGTTTCCCAGGCAAAAGGACTAAAGGTCACTTTCTTGGAGATAAGGAATATATTATTACTGGATATTGATTCTTAAACGTCGGTGTGTCTTATCATACGAACAAGGAAACGCACTGGAAGGTCACTAAGGCAAACATTTGTGCGTTACATACTGTAAAGTTCATTTCTTATCTCCACTGGAAACTCTACGATTGTGTTACTAAGCAGTTTGTAGTTTAAAATCTTAATGTAATAGACATATTGAAGCGTGCGCGTTCATATTAAGATAAAGCGAACGATAAAGTGGCAGCCATGCTAGAAAAATTGAAAACTATATTTATAAAATCTTTTAAAAAAAATATAGCTATAATACAGCAATCTTAGCATCTTCCTCTTCTTCCTCCATCTCTTCTTCCTCCTCCTCCTCCTCTATATAATCATCATCGGCGTCGTCGTCCTGATGATAATCATCATCGTGGTCGATGTCCAGGTCTCTGTCAGGGATCACCACTTCCTCCTTGTCACTAGGGTCAATGTCTTCCTTAAACCATACGGCTTTGTAGCCTTCTTCCATGCGCCGTTCCTTGGTGAGAATGGGTTTCACTTCTTTCTCATTATCGGTGACGTCGGAGGCGGTCTGGCTGCCGGAGTCTGCCGGAAGGCTGGAGTTATCATCGTCGGCGGTTTTGCTCTCCGGTGCCTCCGGAACGCCGCGGTTCTGCTCCGAGCTTCGTGGAAGTGCCAATTCCGACGCCTGCCTCGACGTCACGCTGTCCGCGTCTTCATCAGCCTGGAAATCCTCATTGGTGTACTGCACTCCGTTTTTAGGCCCACCGGATCCCCCGCTCAGCTGCAAACAGCACCAAATTCAATACTTGAAACCACAGTTAATTCTACTAATAATAATGATACAGATAATTTCACCACTGCATGACGATCCGATACCCAATACACACAATTCCATTATAAGGCCTCGGTATTCCGTCATTCCCGCTTGAAGCGACTCACCGAGCTGCGGAAAATGCTGACCTCCGACATCTTCTTCCAGTCTGCACTGTAGCGTCTAAGGTGGTAGGCGAGAAAAGCAATAACCACGAAGCAGAGCAGCAGTGCTACGGCCAGACTCACCCCCAGCGCTATCATGTCCTCTTTCCTGAAGTCACCCGATGGCAAAGGGAACCCGTCTGGAACAAACAAAAACAAAAAAACAAAACAAAAAACAGCCACCATGTAATTCCTTTTCACAAGAGATGAAAAAGGGGGATAAAAAAGCACCAGCACATGTTCATGATTTTATTTTTGAGTGATTATTTTTATACAGGATTCTGTATTATAACTTTGATGATTATAATTGGACAATCAAGTGTAAATAAATCTTGACGCAAAAGCAGATCTCTAGCATTGAGCAATCATGTAGACCGACCAGGCATAACTTTATGGCAACTGAGCAGAGGTGGTGTTTATAACCACCTGCCTAATATTGTGTTGTCCAGGGGTTCGAGCCCCTTTGCGCTCCAGGGGCACCGTATCACGGCTGACCCTGCTTCTCTGACCTTAGCTTTGGACATATGAAGAAAGAATTTCGCTGTGCGATAATGTATATGTGACAAATAAAGGCTATTAAAGCATGCATCAACAAAATGACATGCATGCGACTATGTTACCCGCCTAG
The DNA here is from genome assembly GCA_030449085.1 of Kryptopterus vitreolus. Taxonomy (NCBI): domain Eukaryota; kingdom Metazoa; phylum Chordata; class Actinopteri; order Siluriformes; family Siluridae; genus Kryptopterus; species Kryptopterus vitreolus. The sequence continues at coordinate 8,400,967 of JACRUU010000021.1, forward strand.
TGTCGGCATCCCACCACTAGAGGGCACCATATTCAACATCTGCATTTACCGAGGAGCTTTTTTTCCACCAATTGAGAAATTTCTATTCCAAAATGTCCAGGAAGTGAAAAATACAGGAAAATACAGGAATACGTTTGTGCTTCAAGGAGAAAAAAGCACTATGTCTTTTGTGTTATGAGGCGGCGTCGCCCGTCAAACACTGTATTCCGTTCTTATAGTTACACCTGGCCTTTCGAGGGGAACCGTAATGCCGACGTGGCAAAATGATCACATACATAATTCAATGTTATTCACTTCATCACTCATACTGTCATAATGTTATGCCTGGTCTGTGTATTCCACATTTGTAGAGTGGAAGCAGAGGAGATACGTGTGGAAGGGATGGGAGTTCAGGTACTACGTGTCCATCTGTGCATGTACCTGTGAAAGGACTGCGAGTAGTATCGGGGTTTGTAGTAACCGTGTGCGGTCTGGAGGTGATTTCTGGAGCTACAGTAGTATCTGTGTTTATATGATCAGGTTATGGCAGTACTTGTGCTTGTAGTAACGGCAGTGGAGGTATCTGTCGTTAGGTTACTGGTTATGGCAGTGCTTGTAGCCGCAGTCGTTTTAATATCAGTGGTGTTTTCCGTAGTTAGGTTACTGGTTATGGGAGTACTTGTAGCCACGGTTGTTGTAATGGGAGTGGTAGTAGGGTTATCGGTTGTGGGCATTTCCGGAGTGGTGACTCCTAAGGACACAGCAGTTAACAGTTATTAATGTCCTATGCTATCCAGCCAGTCTTTTTTTTTTTTAAATGCTTACAAATAATATTTCTGATTTTCTTATGGTCATTTTGTATTGGCTAGAGAGAATTTATTGGATGTATCGAACTGGCTGGACAGAAAGAGACAGAAATGCTTCGGGCAAAGCAAGCAACAATCCCAAAATGCTTATGCAAATTCCCACAGAAGCCAAAACTGACAAAATTATTTCTCTATTATATATTTTTTCGCCTGATAAGTAGTACTTTCTATCGATCCGTATCTCTTCTCACCTGGAGTGACTTCTACAGAAAGATCAGCTGTGCTGGATTCGCCATTTGTTGCATCGACTACTCGCATCTAGAACAAAACAAATGACACGTGTATGTGGCGAGGAGACGGCAGAAATGTACGACGTTTACTTATAAACAAACTAAAAAGACGTACCTGCAATTTCACAGTGCCGGGAGAAGCAGCTCTGGTCATAATTACGAAGCCCTCAGGAGTGATTCTAAAGTCACTGTCTGCAGGAACCTCGAATCTAATGTCAGGGTTTACTCCCTGCAGGGAGAACCACATGAAACAACTTTAGTATGATTGACTTTCGGGGATGTCAGAGCAGTCGTTTTTCTTTTCTCTTTTCCTGCTGGGAGTTGAAGAAGAATGAGAAGGTCAGACCGGAATTCTTTATCCATCTCTTCAGGATGGATCCCTAGAAGCAACAATGGCTCGAGACCAAAGATTTTGTTTTGGGGCAATATGACATTAATAACAACATGGCCTCAAACAAGAAGACTTGACTTATGCTGTAGGCTATGCACCCATGGGCTAATCACCCATCTGACATTCTAGAAGCTGGCTAGAATGTGTGTGTGTGTGTGTGTGTGTGTGTGTGTGTGTGTGTGTGTGTGTGTGTGTGTGTGTGTGTGTGTGTGTGTATATATATACCGCTATATCCGATCTTCCCTCGGGTCACGGGGAGTCTGTGTCTATCTCAGGCGTCTATGGGCATTAAGACAGGATACACCCTGGATGGAATGCCAACCCATCGCAGGACACACACACACACACACATTCATACACTAGGGACAATTTTCCAAGGTGCCAATCAACCTACCGTGCATGTTTTTGGACCGGGGGAGGAAACCGGAAAACCCGGAGAAAATCCCCTTGAGGCACGGGGGAGAACATGCACAAACTCCACACACACATGGCCGAGACGGGAATCGAACCCGGACCCTGGCGGTGTGAGGCGAACGTGCTAACCACTAAGCCACCGTGCCCCCTATATACATACACACACACACTCACTCACACTCACACACACACACACACACACAACACACACACACACACACACACACACACACACTCACACACTCACACACACACACTCACACACTCCCCCTCCCCTATGGAGGAACTGCCATCGCCT
>JACRUU010000021.1:8413144-8420644 GCA_030449085.1 Kryptopterus vitreolus
TGTGTGTAAAAGAAAAAAGGAATGACGTGAGAATAAGAATTAAAGAGTAGAAATATGATGGTTATCGTCGTAGTAAAGTAGTAGTAGTTATATATTATATAATTATATATATTATATATTAAATAGGGGGCACAGTGGCTTAATGGTTAGCATGTTCGCCTCATACCTCCATTGTCCGGGTTCGATTCCCGTCTCGGCCATATGTGTGTGGAGTTTGTGCATGTTCTCCCCGTGCCTCAGGGGGTTTTTCTCTTCTCCGGTTCTCCGTTTTCCTCCCGGTCCAAAAACATGCACATTGGAAAATTGTCCCTAGTGTATGAATGTGTGTGATTGTGAGTGTGTGTGTCCTGCGATGGGTTGGCATTCCATACATGGTGTATCCTGCATTAATGCCCATAGACACCTGAGCTATAGGCACAGACCCCCTGTGATCCCGAGGGAAGATCGGATAAAGCGGTAGAAGATGAATGAATGAATGAATATATTAAATATTTTTCGTAGGGGTAGTGTTACCAGTGGCAGTAGTTGCAGGAGCGGTGGTGGTATTTGTAGTAATGGTGGTGGTAATTGTGGTAGTAATAGTTGGTGTAGCTGTAATAGGTCTGGTAGTACTAATAGTAGTAGCTGTGGTTGTAATGGTAATAGTACTATCAGTAGTGGAGGTGATGGTGGTTGTAGTAGTAGTAGTAGGAGGAGGAGGAGGAATAGTTGTTGCAGTGGTAGTAAACTGCAAGAAATGCCCTCATGTAAACAAGCAAAATTCACTTATATCTAAAATTGACTAAAATCAAACAAAAACAAAAAAACAATTCTGCCAATGGGGTAAGCAAGATTGACTTGGTAAGAATTCTTAAAGTATATATAGATTAATATCAAGTTGATATAATAAATCCTATAACACACACACACACACACACACACACACACACACAAAGTCCAGGCTGAGCTACTACCTCCCTTTTAGGTTTTATCAACACAAGATAACCCTCTAAGATCTCTTGATATTAGCCTTAAAATTATCCACATCCACATTATTCTTGCACTTTAAATCTGTCACTTGTTTCTAGTGCACAAAAGGTGTTAATATTTACTCGCCTAGACTGAACAAGTACACTTTTCCTTACTTTAAGATGTTATAGTCTAATCTGCAATGTGATTTTAACGACTTCTTTTTTAATCTTTCATGGCAAAAAACATATTTTTCTAGAAATATTTTCCAGCTTTTATTTCCTTTCTTAGATTTCACTTTTTGCAGTGTAATAGTAGTAGTGATAAATATTTGGGAGGGGGGGGGGGAAAGAATCTTTTCTAAATGCACTACCTAAGATGACTACATTACGTGGCACATGTTGACCGACAGGGGGCGATGTTAACCCAAAATCTCAACACCTCTGACAAACTGGGGCTGAGGTAGCACATCTAGCACAAAAAAAACTTGCCATATCGCAAACAAACAAAGCTTTCGCATTTGAACATTCGGTTGTTTACAAAACGTGTAAGCGATATAATACCCGGCAGTGTGTCCGAAGGATTTCAATTTCTCGTCTTCGCTCTGGAAGCAGAAATATAGCAAGTGATTTGTTATAATACATCATGCAGAACAGGATGTGAGATGTGCACCTGTGTGTGTGTGTGTGTGTGTGTGTGTGTGTGTGTCCTGTCATTTCTAAAGGGCAAGGCAGAGTGGTACCAGTAGAAATGACTGCAAATCAAAACGTATAAGATCCTGCTGGTGTCTTTCTGGGGCTTCGCAGACCGATTTATCACCATTGGACTTACAAATCATGATTCAGACCATACCATGTTACAATGCCAACACACATACACACACACACACACACTACTACTACTACTACTACTACCTTTACCACCATTTCTACCACTTTTACCTCTTGTCACTAGTACATTTCCCATCCTAACATTTCCTCCTGACTATACTGCCTATTACGATACTAACGTACTTACATGTGTCTTCACGCTAATGACAGAATAACCGTTATTCCTCTGTCGTTAATGAAGACATCCGTCTATAGTCCCTGGTTCCAGACAGACAGACAGAGAGAGAGAGAGAGGGGGGGTATCTATGCCCCATTGTATTGCCTCGTCAGCTCTAGGGCACGAGATGGATGGAAGTAGAAGTACTTGAGCCTGACGGTTGGGACAATAATCCACTATTAGAGGTGCTAAATTGAGTTTAGCGGGTTTAGAAGAAGCTGCAGTGATTAGAGCAAAGGCATTGTTTTTAGTTCTCCCGGGTGTAACACTTGTTGCATAGAATTCCTAGTGCAGAACCGGCGTTCATGGACTTCTTATAGTACTGTATCTCCAGCATTCAGAAGAAATGCAGTGTTGCCACATGCTGTTATAGTGGAGCTTGAGGAATTTCTAGGGTCATTCATTCATTCGTTTTCTACCGCTTTATCCGAGCTTCCCGCGGTTCGTGGGGAATCTGTGCGTCTCCGGCGTCTTCGGCCATCGAGGCAGGATATACCCTGTATCACATTCATACACTAGGGACAATTTATTTTTCCATTTTTTTTTGTTTTTTGCATGTTTTTGGATCCGGGTGGAAACCGGAGAACCAGGAGAAAAACCCCTGAGAAATGGGGAGAATATGCCAAACTGCACAGCCAGGGGAAATGAGGTGAATGTGCTAACCACTAAACCACCGTGCCCATATATGTCATTGGCACTGAGCGTGGGATGTGCCTGAGTAAATTCATTCTCTGTTGTTTTTGCATTTTCCATTTTGTGTTATTTTTCCGCTCATAATCTATTCAGAAGTCGAATAAAACTAATATTGATTGCCTAGTGACCTCTAATCTAATAATCTCACTTCAAACACGCTTAGATTAGATACCAGCGATTGTGCTCCTTTCAGCTTCCCGGGACCTTTACGCCATTCTTTACGCCCGTTTCTGGTTGGAGTAGTCGAAAAACACAACGATTCCACACTCCCCCTTCCCCCTTCCCCCTTTTTTTCATTTTGCTTAAGCAAGAAACCTCTCGGCACATCTTACAGTCGTAGAAATAAAATGAAATTTCATGAATTTCTTCACAGAATATTTCGCTTCTTTGCAGCATTGAGACTTCCGTGGTTCTCGCGTGCGCTACATGTTATGCCCACTGATTTTTGGATGAAGTTAAAGTCGGATGTGGGTAAGGACCATCGTCCCGTTGTTGAAGCTCATCTCTTTTCACCTTCAGGTGTTTGTGTGACTGTGTCACAATCACTTACAGAATAATACATCAGTTCCTTGTGACAGTTTAAGGAATAGTAGTAGAAGCATTGCATCAGGCAGAACAGGATGTGAAGCATGGAACTGTGTGTGTGTGTGTGTGTGTGTGTGTGTGTGAGACAGAGAGAGAGACAGTGTGTGTCCTGTCATGACTGTGTCCAAGAAAAGGTGTTACCAGTAAAAATGACTATCAATCACACACACCCATATTTAAATATTCCTATATATATATATATATATATATATATAATATATATATATATATATCCCATGTTATATTTAGTGCTAGCAAGATCATAGATGTCTCAAAACTGCAAAGAAGAGAAATTCTGTGAAGAAGATTAAAAAAATATCATGAAACGAGGTTTTAAAAAGACTTCAGAAATGCATTTGCAGGCATCATTTACTAAAGTTCTGACTTGGTATAGGGACAAAAATATTCCTTTTTGTTCCTTTTCAAATGTTGATGCATTCCACTATATGATGATAATTTACATCATATTTAATAATACAGGTGTGTATATATATATATATATATATATATATATATATATATATATATATATATATATATATATATATATATATAAATAAATGAAACCAGAATTAGTACAACTATACTGAATAGCACTTTAGACAATGGACAGCTTTAAAGTGGCTTTACCAAAAAAAAAAAAAATAATAATAAAATAATAAAAAAGAGAGGCTTTTATAACCATGAAATGGCATGTCAAACAAAACCAGAGAGAAAGGACTCGTATCTTGAAATTCTCCTGACTCATGGCACAGAAATGAGATTCGTTCATTCATTCATTCATCTTCTACAGCTATATCCGATCTTCCCTCGGGTCACGGGGAGTCTGTGCCTATCTCAGGCGTCTATGGGCATTAAGGCAGGATACACCCTGGATGGAATGCCAACCCATCGCAGGACACACACACACACACTTTCATACACTAGGGACAATTTTCCAAGGTGCCAGTCAACCTATCGTGCATGTTTTTGGACCGGGGGGAAACCGGAGAACCCGGAGAAAAACCCCCTGAAACATGGAGAGAACATGCAAACTCCACACACACATGGCCGAGACGGGAATCAAACCCGGACCCTGGCGGTGTGAGGCGAACGTGCTAACCACTAAGCCACCGTGCTATTCCAAATCCAGGCACATTTGAATGAACTTCCCAAGTGCTGGGAACACAAACTGTTCAGGTGTCCAAAAAAACCTTTGTCCTTTTTGTACTTAATGCTGTGTGCACTAGTCAGAGGTCGCAAGCTGCATCTGTAGCACTGTAGCCCTGCGCAAGCACAAATATATACATATAGATTTAACAGCTGTTTTTTTTGTTTTTTATTCCATAATGTCTGACAGAGGAGAAGATATTGCTTTGGATGTATTTACAAGGACATTTACAAGATGGACAAGATGTGAAGAAAGGTCAGTCAATAACAGTTATTAAGCTCTGACCTCTATTCCTCATACTGTCTAAGGTGAGTTTTCCCTTAACACTGTCACCACTGGCTCTGTCTTGAAGGATAAACGTTTATGCAATCAATTTATACAGGCTCCATGCTCCAACCCCATAGCGTCTAAAATGTATGTAACTCGCTCTGGATAATGTAAATGTAAGATGAAATTAATGCATTTAAACCTCTTTTTATTTATTTATTTTTTAATTTGATAAAAGCTGTTCTGAGATAATGTATATTGTTAAAAAGCCTATATAAAACAAAGTGAATTGATTGAGATGTGAGTAATTGGATATCATTATGTATCAGTATTTTGTAAATATCAATATGATCATACTACACATAGCAATACACACAATTCTAGCTACTTAATTCCAGTATTTCTACTTAATCCTAAAAGTTTCAAGCTTTAGATTTTGTTACTCTTAGAAATAACTAAAAAAAATGAGTGTTGTCCAATGAATGAGACTATTTATTATATGAAGGCGAGATCGGATGGTTATAATTAGATTTAATGGTCCCTAATGTCATCTATTATTTATTATATATATCTTATAAAGTCATTTTATTGTATTTTTTTGTATTAGCAAGTGTTTTTTTTTCCTTCTTTGGCTATACGTGAATAGCAGAGGCACGTTTCCCTCCATTTGTTTAATCATTACATTTATTCAACTGTTTCGTTTTTCTCATTTACCCCCAGATGTTAAATATTTAGACAAATGCATTCGCTGGCCTTTTCCACGTGCATCAAAGTGAACGCGGCACTAATTTGTTTTGATCAACAGGTTGATTAAGCACAAACACACAGCTCATTGTTACGCCATTGTGTGCCGAGACACACACACACACACACTCACACACTCACACTTCAGCCACTCACACATCCGTATACTTTAATGCTTTAATTAATCAGAGATGCAGCAAGAAGAGCTCATTAGGAGTAACTATAACTATATTAGACAGTTTCAAGGGGAAAAAAATACAAAACTTATTCATATAATATAAATTACATGTGAATTCGACCACTAAAAAATACATTTTATTTTGTAGTATAATCTAATAAATAGCAATGTATACATTTCTACACTGAATGTATTGTAGTAACAGGGGCATTATATACTGATATATTACAAAAATGGATGATTTTATTTTTTAGTGGAAACTTTTGGCCATAATTTAAACACTTGAATTTATTCCACTGAAGTTTGTACGAACAAACTTTTACTATAATAGCATTCCAATCAAGTTCATAACACTGGGGTTCATCTTATGTCAGAGAGATAAAAGACGGTTTTTGCTTGATTTTTATTTTTTTATTATTATTATTATTATTATTATTATTATTATTATCAATCAATGCAAGATTTTGTCTGTATGAAAAATCATCTGGTTTCAACTGTTTGTAATTTTGCATTCAAATGATGAACCTGAAGCATTCAGTGCTAATAGAATACAGACTTATTTATCATTTACAATATTCCTGTACATAAAAAGCATATATAACAATCTTGTGTAGGACTTGAGTAATTTCACTATATAGAATTAAGGAATAATTGATTATTTGACAACTTAATTTCAAATATAATAAAAGGTGGTCTTGCAAACTATTTTAATCACCCGACAAAATCTAACAGACAATAACAAACAAACATGGGGAGCAGAAAAGCAAATTTGCCAAAAGGTTAATCTATTAAATAAATTTTTGTTGCCTGAGGGGGGGGGGGATCTCTTCAGGCATCTCCGAGGCAAATGTCAGTGTTGTTAAAACAGCTCCGTGAAGCTGAGAATGCAAAGGAAAAAAAGTACATGAAATGAAAGCCTAGCATGTATTATTATTATCTAGCAACTATTATCCCATTAGATAGTCGAAAGACTGGAACTGGGTTTTACTTGGTTTATAAATCCATGCAGTGAAGTCCTCCGTGTGACTTCTTTTCCACGTGATCTCATTGGGACATCATTCATTTGTTTTTGTCGCAAGATTAATTAATGAATTTTTTTTTCACATGCAAAATATTTTTGTTTTTTGTATATTTTTCATGTGTGTGTGTTTTTTTATTATGATTTTCACAGTATCTATTTTATGTCCCGAACAGTTCACCAGTTGTACAGCTCAATAATAAAATTATATATATATATATATATATATATATATATATATATATATATATCTATATATATATCTCTATCGTATATATATATATATAATCTGTGTGAGACTAATATGCAAAATAATCTTTATTGTTAATCATATCAATGATACTACCAAATGCAAAATGCAGGAATTCCATACTGCAGGAATATATGCATATTTGCAGAGATGAATTGTGTACGAGAGAGAGAGAGAGAGAGAGAGAGAGAGAGAGAGAGAGAGAGAGAGAGAGAGAGAGAATCTCTAAATAAAACCAAATGTCCTTAACGAGCAATACTCGTGCATGCAAGTTTTCCTTGCTGTTTACACGTGCAGGAGCTCAAACAGGACTTTTATCTTCCTGATGAACTCTTTGCACGCGAGCAATATTAAGAGGAGGTAGTTAAAAAAAAAGAAGAAAAAAAAAACTTACCCCAAACAAAAAATAACAAGCTGCTGGTGTGTGATGTAGTTGTGCATTCACTGCTGAGAGCTGCAAAAGTCTCTGAGTGGTTTGTTTATACGCAGGCAATGGGGTTTTGTGCGTAAAGCACGCGCTAAGGCGCTTAACGGAACCTCACGCGCCAGGGCTCGAGCAAGCGCGCGCGAGAGAGAGAGAGAGAGAGGAGAGAGATGAGATAGTGGTGAAATTGTGTGTT
>JACRUU010000021.1:8423144-8435644 GCA_030449085.1 Kryptopterus vitreolus
TTAATGGATATAAAGATAAATCTGGTTGTATTGAACTGTGAGCGAGAGAGAGATTCTCTTCTGTCTTTCAGTTCCAGGATGGAGTGTGGTCCCTGAACATGACCGTGTGTGATGGCCTGATGACCATGGACGTGATGCTGTGTACTGCCTCCATATTCAACCTTTGTGCAATTAGCATCGACAGGTCGGTTGAATTGCAATACGAAGGGGTTATAGAACAGTAAACTCGATCATACACATGTACGCGTCCCGACCCCTTAACCCATCGCCGCTCGATACGATCGTAAACCTCTCTTGATGCCAAATGCTGTACACTAGAGTGCTCGGGGCAAAAAGAAATAGTTTTATGGGATTTGCTCAAACATCGCAGCACCAGGACACTTGGAACTGTCACTGATCTTATCTCTGTTTGGATTCCCGCAGGTTTATTGCCGTGTCCGTCCCACTCAATTACAACCGCAAACACGTGGACCAGCGGCAGGTTGTCCTGCTGTCTGCCACGTGGATCCTGGCACTAGCCGTGGCGTCGCCCGTGCTGTTCGGCATCAACGACGTGCCAAACCGGGACCACAGCGAGTGCAAGCTGGAGAACAACAACTACGTGGTCTACTCCTCTGTCTGCTCGTTCTTCGTGCCCTGCCCAATCATGCTGCTGCTCTATTGCGGGATATTTCAGGGCCTCCGGAGATGGGAGGAGGCGAGGAAAGCCAAGCTGAAGAGCAGCGCGCAGGCCTGTCACAAACTCGACGAGCTGGCGGCGTCTCCGCTGCCGCTGGCTTCTCTGCCGCCACCTCTCCCCCCGGTCATAGAGAACGACTTCACAGACCTTAACCTGGACGAGATGGACCAGGATCCCGTCCCTGACAGCGCTTATACGATAGAATGCAAAAACGGGCCTGTAGCTTCTCTGACCTTCTCCGACAGTGGTTACAATCAAGATCAGAACCCGGAGAAGAAGAGGGCAAAGATTAACGGGAGGGAGAGGAAGGCCATGAGGGTGCTTCCTGTCGTAGTAGGTGAGTACTTCATCGTTCTCATTGCTCTTGTATAGATTCCACCAATCTCCAAAAAGGCTTGCTGTTTAGAATATGGTCCCACTGGGAAATTGTTACTTTGTTATTGTTATTGTTATTTATTCACGTAGCCCAGAGTATTAATGTTTAACGCGGGCGTCCAAGATACCGGGACTTAAACCTCCAGTGAGTAGCCAGAACCTTTTCATATTTCATATTACACATCATAACACGTATATCGGTTATATTGGTATACTAATATACTAATATTTGTGTGCCAAGTTACTAATTCTCCCTGTATTTTATCGCTAATAATTATTAAAAAGTAAAGTATTACTCGGATCCTATGCGAGAACTGAAAAACGGGGGAAACATAATATTCGCAAGTATCGCTTTTAGCCGACACTCCTATCCAAAGTGGTTTGCATTTAAGTAGTTAAGGGTTAAGGAGCGTGCCTTGGCCCATCATTGGCAGCTTGCTGCTACCGGGATTTGAACTCGGAACCTTCTGAACCCCAGAGCTATCGCTTCCCTCGTACAATCCGTCCATGTGTATATAATAATCTGCTTTGTTGTTTATCAATGAGATTTGAGTAAAAAAAAAAAAGGGTGTATGGTCAGGGGTCCACATTTTACGATCCTTATTGTCATCATATGATACTGGAATTATCTTTGTTTACTTTTTGTTTACCGGGTTTTCAAGCTAGATACAGTAAACAGCGAGCTAATTTCCCTTAATTAGCTGGTGCAGCATGCCAGGCTCTTTTCCAGATTAGACATTTTGTAAGTGCATTCCGGATCCATCTGTCAAGGATTTCAGTCGAAACCCTTTCCCACTGACCAGAATTAAGACTGAAGAAAATAGTGTATAGCGATTGTGACATCACTGTCCGGCTAATCGAAAAAACAATAGCTTTGTGCGTAGAAATCAAATTTTGAGGGGAAAAGCTATAAAATAAAGAGTCGCTGAAGGGAAATCCAGGATCCACATGCAGTGAAAACCGAGTGACTCTTCTAAACCACACTGGCTAATCACCGTACTTATATCCTCCAATCCTATTATGACATAACCTTTGCGCTAGGTTGAACGCAGCCATACGGAGTTACGGGAGGACAGGGGCATTTACAGCATTATGCGCGTGCACACACACACACACACACACACACACACACACACACACACACACACGCCACTTCAAAGCACATGCTTAAATACAGCAGGATACATAGTTAGCAATGTACTGTGCTTATAAACGCCTGGTGTCTGTGGGACAGAGAAGCTCTGGTTCATTTAAGGGTCTCATTTATAGTATTGTGTTTTGGCGTGCGCTTGAGAGAGCTTCATTCGCCCATTTACCCCCTACTCTGTCCACCCCTTGTCCCTTATGATGGACTGATGGTCTTCAGCAGTTGACATCAGGGACAGTGACAGAGCACTGGTCCATAATTCATAAATCTGACGACAGATGAGTCACTGACAGTCACACGGCTCTTTCTAAGGAAGCGCTCCTAAAGAATACAAATCATCAGGCGGCAGCGCTAAATTCTCATCCCGCTCTTTCGCTCCGAGATGATTTGTAACTAATACGCGAAGGCGTAAAGCGTCCCTCCTCCGCTGTGCCGCGATGACGAACGCTGCGCTTTTCTTTCCAGGTGCCTTCCTGTTCTGCTGGACGCCGTTCTTCGTGGTGCACACGACGCGCGCTCTGTGCGAGGACTGCGACATTCCTGGCAGCCTCATCAGCATCGTTACGTGGTTGGGTTACGTCAACAGTGCCATCAACCCCATCATCTATACCGTCTTCAACACCGAGTTCAGGAAGTTCTTCAGGAAATTTTTACCCAAATGCCGCTAGACGCGTTCCTTCATCCACGGTGATCCGAGCCCCGGACCGTGATTGTAATAATAATAATAAGGCATCTTGTATATAGTAGAATGTATATTTCACGATCACGTCGCCGCCTACGTTGTTTTTTTTTCATTCCGGCAAGTCGCGTTTAATGGCCTTGTTCATAGGCTCGCATCGCGTGTCGAACACGAACGACTTTGTTCTTCAGCCTATCGGACAAAATCTCCTCATTCGAACATCTCAGAGACCCGAATAAGATGGATTCATGTCTCTCTGCCTTTTTCCTTGTACACTACCATCATCTTCCACTTGCATGAGAGTCAAAATGTAAACCTGCGTTTCAGTTCTGTCTTTCACGACGATGTGACGATTCTGCACTCAGAGGAGCAGATCAGGTTTTCCCCCCACTCTCATAAACGATCATTAAACTGTATGGGAACTTCATCCAACATGGAGGACTTTTTTTTACATTTTATTTCACTCAAGCAGTGAATCAATCCACGTCTTAATGACCGTCATTATGACACCGCGGGTATAGGAACCATCAATATGATATAGAAATGCATTATAACAGAGCTCTGTATTCCAAACAGGTATCGCATAGTCTTCTTTCCCAGTAGCTACAGCTGCACTGCCCTCATGTCTATCAATAGCATCAATATTAACTATATAAAATGACCCCTGGTCTTCTGTGCTTTTTTTTTTCTTTTTAATCCATGCAGTTTTGTTTTTTCCCGGGGATTTGAAATTTGTGTGCCAATTTTACAGGGTAGAATAGACAAAACTGTTTGGAACTGTCTAAGCTTAAGTTTCCTCCTGATGTCGGGCTTTTCTAGAAAAATCCCATCTTAAAAATGACCCGGTACCTGTATGTACTACCAAATCGTTGTTTCTCCTTTATGGAAGGAAAAAAACGGGCATACACGTGGTTTACGAGCTCGGACGCCAATCAAAGGAGCTTAAAACGCCACCGTTATTGTACCTTGCTTTTGTCTAGAATTCTCGCAATCCGATTGGTTAAAGCAACAGCCTTTAAGCAACATGTGTTTTAAGCTACAAGGGCAGACGGCCCGAAGCCAGATTTTGACCCCGGCAACGCGTGATGTGATAACTGAAATATGATTTTATAGAAACTTTGTTGCATGTTTGGGGTGTAAATTCTTCCGGGGTGGGGGTCACAGGGTTTTATTCCAAGTGCTACATTGGCTTCGCTGTATTTTTCCGTCATGATACTCCCTGCGCATACTCCGGCAATGGGAGCTACACTGCCACCCACTGTAGTGGATGTGCAATTATATTTTATGCTAGTACGGCAAAAGAGGCAAATTCCCCCGGGGTTATACGCAAAGGCATCCTGTATCCTCATGTATGTTCTTTTTTTTTTTTAGTATAAACCATCTTCCAATGCCAGACTCGTTATTTCTGAAAGCACCTCCAATTCCTGCACTGATGTGGAGGTCAGCGTAAACCAGGTTTTAGCAAGGCCAGCGCTGCTTTTAGGATTTAATATGAGCAAGGACGTCCATTTTTATTACGTTCAGGCATCGAAGACCGAGGCGAGGAAACGCTTCTGTTCCAACCTTGATGCAAAACGACTGCTCCATTGACGTGTCAGTGGCACTTAAAGTAACCAGTCACAAGCAGAGGGTACTGTATAGTGGATGTTTTGACTGGGGCGCTGTTTAAACCGAGGTGCAGGAGATCACTGTCACTGTCGTTGTCGTCTCTGTGAGGTTTTGGTCCCAAAAACAATGACCTCTGCCAACAATCCAGTCAGTTTGCTTACTTGAAGACAAGTTTGATTTTGCAGGAGTCTCCAAAGGGGCCCCTTCGCTGCTCAAACCTACTGGAGCGTGAGTTTTCAGCGTGGGGGGGGGGACACGAAACACACCCAAAGTAGCTGTCGATCCATTTGATACTCGAGGAGTCTAATATCGTAAAAAGCACTAAACCACACTACCGTAATAGCAGAAGACATAAAGGAATATGAGGCAGCAGGAAATAACACTACAGTTTAGCATTAAATGATGCATCACACTCGCTGACCCTACTGCCAGTTTCTGTGCCTCCTGCTGGGCTGATGCAAGTGCAGAGAGAGGAAAAAAAAAAAACAAAGTCTTGTGCAAAGCAAAAAAAAAATCGTTTGTGTGGAGCGAAAGATTTAGTGTTCTCTCCCCGGATGTGATGGTTTTTCCTTTTTGTATTTTGGGAATGAGCGTGAGCATTGCGGAAAGCTAGAAAAAAGGACCTTGATTGTAGAATCCACCGGACGGAGCTTTGGAAAAACAAAAGAATAAATTATAGCGGGTTCATGAACGGCTGGAGGTAAATTCGACTAGACAACCTGACAGAGTCCCTTGTCACCTAAAGACGGTTCCCCATCATTGCCTCTTAATGCAGTATGATTGTGAACAAAGGATGAACTTATTTTTCTTTTTGTAAATACAGACCTGATAATTAGAAACTCTGCAGAAAGACGATTTTTAAACGATGACGCAAAAAAAAACTCCTTTATGAATTTTGTTATTTGCATATAGGGAGGGGACACGGTGGTTTAGTGGTTAGCACGTTCGCCTCACACCCAGGGTCCGGGTTCGATTCCTGTCTCGGCCATGTGTGTGTGTGGAGTTTGCAAGTTCTCCCCATGCTTCAGGGGGTTTTTCTCCTTGTTCTCCGGTTTCCTCCCGGTCCAAAAACATGCACTGTAGGTTGATTGGCACCTTGGAAAATTGTCCCTAGTGTATGAATGTGTGTGTGTGAATGTGAGTGTGTGCCCTGCGATGTGTTGGCATTCCATCCAGGGTGTATCCTGCCTTAATGCCCATAGACGCCTGAGATACAGACTCCCCGTGACCCGAGGGAAGATCGGATAAAGCGGTAGTAGATTGAGAATGAATGATGAATGAATATAGGGAGGGGGCACGGTGGCTTAGTGGTTAGCACGTTCGCCTCACACCACCAGGGTCCGGGTTCGATTCCCGTCTCGGCCATGTGTGTGTGGAGTATGCATGTTCTCCCCGTGCCTCAGGTTTTTTTTCCAGGTTCTCCGGTTTCCTCCCAGGTCTAAAAACATGCACGGTAGGTTGATTGGCACCTTGGAAAATTGTCCCTAGTGTGTGAATGTGTGTGTGTGTGTGTGTGTGTGAGTGCCCTGTGATGGGTTGGCATTCCATCCAGGGTGTATCCTGCCTTAATGCCCATAGACGCCTGAGATAGGCACAGACTCCCCGTGACCCGAGGGAAGATCGGATAAAGAAGACGAATGAATGAATGAATATTTGCATACAGCAGCACTTAGCCTAGCCTGTGTATTCCCATCAGCAATACATTACAGCGCAAAGTCATTATAACTGGAAACTGCAATAAACTCCACTGCTGGAGCTCGGATCGGGATTCCAGGTCACTAAAAGGCTGCAACCGTAAGAGGAACACTTATTCTGCGAGGCCGGAGAGTCTGAACCAGGAAACAATTTGCATACATTTCTGCGTCTGATGAAGATTTTCATTTGTGTAAACCCGAAGAGAAAAAGCTGAAACGCTCTCTTTTATTTATTTATTTATTTATTTATTTATTTAGCCGTGGTTGAGCGTCGCCGAGTTCATCAGCTCAGGATTAATGCGGATGAAGCCAGCTGTGTGGCACTCGATGACACCTCAGAGAAAAGCCCAGCTAATCTCTGCTACGTGCCAGCCATTAAATAATGGCCCTTTCACCAACACTCGCCTCGCAGCCACTTTAATAAGAACACCTGAACCCCTGCCCTTTCGCACACATTAGCGTTGATCATGTGTCGGGAGCGTCGCTGCGAGTAAAAGTCATGCATCTCTGCTTAACGTGGAATATGGAATAAAATTGGCTGTCTGTAGGGGGCCATTTTTATAGCAGTGACCTTCAGCTGTGTCCTACGTGACTCCATTTAACTCTTAACAGCTATAGAAAGCATCAGAATGCAGTAGAACGGAGCGCTGCATCATGGGAATTAATGTAATTACCAAAGCAACAAATGCAACGAACAAGTCTATGTTCCACAGCCGTACTGCCAGCAAACATCACCTCTAGTGTGTTATTCACATCAATATTAACCACATAAAATGTTACCATTTTCTGTGCATTTTTCCTTTTTCCTAAATAATATTTTTCCTCCTAGGTCAGCCATTGTGGAATGAAAAAAAAAACATCTATAACATCTATGCTTGTGCAGGTTGCTACAGATGCGGATTGCAAGCTCTGCCTCGTGTCTTCATCCATCCAAAGGAAGTAAGAAAAAAAATCTATATATCTATATCTATCTATCTATACCAGGCATGTCCGAAAATCTGGGCCGGGGACCAATGGTGACCCATGTTCAAGTTTCCACCGCTTCGCTATTTATAAAAAAAAAAAAAAAACCTATTTTATAGTTCGCCAGAAGATGGCAGTAGACCTGTGGCCTTACTCTTGCAGCCACGGGACAGCAGCGATTTTTCAGTGTCATTTCTTCAGTGTATGTTTGTGTGTATGTGTATGTATATGTATGTATATATGTGTGTGTGTGTGTGTGTGTGTGTGTGTATGTATGTATGTATATTTATATATTTATAGGGGCACGGTGGATTAGTGGTTAGCACATTTACATTACGTGTGGATGGAGTTTTGAATGTTCATGTTCTCCCCGCCTCAGGGGTTTTTTCTCCGGGTCCGGTTTCTCCGGTTTCCTCCGGTCCAAAAAAACATGCACGGTGCACGGTAGGTTGATTGGCACCTTGGAAAATTGTCCCTAGTGTATGAATGTGTGTGTGTGTGTCCTTCCATCCAGGGTGGGTCGTCATTCATGTCCAGGGTGCCCATCCTGCATTAATGCCCATAGACGCCTGAGACAGACTCCCTACCGTGACCCGAGGGAAGATCGGTAAAGCGGATAAAGCGGTTTGAGAAGATGAATGAATGTGTATGATGTATATATATATATATACACACATACACATACACACACACACACATATATATAATTTTGGGTCTTTTGCGGTTTCAACATCTGTTAATGAGGTGATACGGAAAGAAACTGTAACTCTTCTATAGTTATACTAATATATTGCTCTTACCTGTACCATCAAAAAAAACAAAACAAAAAGAGTTTTCAGGTGTTATGAGGAAAAAAATGTCACTAAATGCGCCGGTGCGTTTGTCGACCCCAGAGGGTTCATTTCCAGATGTTAATGCTCAATTTGAGATTTGGCGCATCAGTAAAATTATTAGTGTCAATTAGTATTAGTGTTAATAAAATGACTGCCGTTAAAGTGTATTTGCGTTAACGCCACATGATAACCGCACGAGGGTCTGGATATGCGTTTCTAGTAATGTCAAAAAGTAAATATAATGTCAAACATTCACTATATGAAAGTGGAAATGGCTCATATTTAATTTATTCTGATCGCGTGTCGTGTCCGGAGCCCGTATGAACATCATATTTTTCATTTTTCGTCAGAGACAGGAGAAAAACGAAGTCTTTGATTACCAGTGAACGCTGCGAACTAAAGGTTAATCGGACAAAATCCTGAAATTGATCAATCTAGCCTGTGTACAAAAGCAAAATTGATGCGTCCTAAAAAAAAAAAAAAAAAAAAAAATCTACGTTTCATCTAATCTGACTTTTTGTGTGTTTATGCAAGCCTGGACCAGCCTTCAGCTTTCATCTAAAACACTATCTGCAGTATGTAGACCTGTTTTTCTTTTTTCCCCCTCAGGCTCCAAAATGAAATCCATAAATCTTTAACAATTCTTCTATCAAAAACCACATATTTTGTTTTCGGCCATAAACCCTAATATCTGGGCTGTAAGTAACCTGTGTGGGCCTATTTGTTGCTCAGGTTTTGCCTGACGTAGGAAATGATGGTCATTTGTATGTGTCATGAGCGGTGAAAGGTCTGAAAGCTCGGTATTAGAGATCTGCAGAAGGGCGTCCTGGTTCCTGTTGAAATCAACAATAAACTCTAGTGAGATGGAGGGAGGAAAAAAAAACAATCTGGGATTATTGATGATAAAACGCTATGTGATACGTGTTTTCTTACATAATACATTCATTCACAATATGTATAACATGCAAAACTCTAACCGGTGTAGGATCTGAATGTTTGCCCAGAACCTGCAGAAAGAGACTGAGATGATGGATAGATGTTCGGTCTCACAGTGAAATGTGCAGCGGGGTGGGAAAAAAAAAAACGGGTTCCACTTCATTTAATCACTAATATACCTTAATGAAAAATACGCAATGGGACAAGCAGAGCGTCCTTAAGTGGAATTGTTTGCATGTGTGTGTATAATTTATATCCAGTTCTCTAATTATAAAAGCGAGAGACGTTTTGTTTGGACAAGCAGACAAATAAGGATAAAACAATCGAGTTATTTTAGGCTCGACTGCTAAACCATGATGTATGAGACCCGGGATTATAGCACACAATCGCAAATGTCATTTTTCCTTTTTTTTTTCCTCTCTTTTTCTTTTAAACATCTCTTTCGCTCAAGCAGCAAGGTCGGATCATCATGAACCTAAACTTGTCTCGATCCAACCTCGTACCATCAGCACCACACGTTAATGATTGGTGTTCCTCGTCAAACCGACGTACACTTTGGCGTTGTTTTTTATCCGTTTAATTTAAACACTACCAAACATGCAAACGAAGCCGCCGTCGTTTGCGTCGCTCTCTTCACGCTTTACAAAACATGCTTTCGTTTCTAGTCCTTTAAATCACCCCCCCCCCCTCCTGTCGTAAGCTTCATGCGTCCAAAGATTGCTAAGAACTAAATATGCCAGCTCCGGATTTCCTCGTCTTGCATAGATGTTTTTCCGTCTCTGGTATTGTGCTCGTCCAGAAAAGTAGCACAATAATTGTAGTGTCCTGCGATACTTAAGTTTGTGGACGCCTCATGGACGATCCGCATGCGTCCCGCTTCCGTTTATTTTCCTTTGGATAAATCCCAGGTCGCCTGGAAGACATTGCGTTCTGAACGTGGCCGAGGAAACGGCGGAAGGGAAACGATAACGATACATCCAAAGTCGTCCGATGAGACTGAAAGTTTCCGTCTTTGTGGCGGAACCACGCACGGCCAAATGTCAGCGCACTTTTAGCCATTGTGAATATTTCACCCTCATTCGTACTATACAAAACGAGGACGAGATGGTTCGGACGGCAGCGCTTGTGGGCTACGCCTTCACTTTCTCCACCTCCATGCTGGCTATGTGAGCCTCGTCATGAACTCCTATAGCTGCGTTGGGCTGAGAGCAAGTGTGCTGGTGATCCTTCCAGTCCTGGAAAAAATAAATGGTTTTTTTTTTATTTAGGAAAAGCTGATCATGCTAAATACAAGGCACATTTTAAAGCACTTTTTTGAGAACAGATATTAGACTGATTAAGCTGTATAGGACGTGCACAAACCACGGTTAATGCAGTCTGTAAAATAAACGCACCCGGTAAAACGCGCATTTTAAACATTTTCAAAAGTGCAAAAGTGCTTACCTGCAAATATGCTCAAGTATCCACAATACTCTGATTTCTTTTCTTTTCTTTTTCTAAGCAGAGATGCCCAGACTTCCCTCTCTCCAGCCACTTCCTCTAGTAACACCGGGGGGACACCGAGGCATTCCAAGGACAGTCGAAAGACATAGTCCCTCCAACGTGTTCTGGTTCTTCCCTGAGGCCTCTTCCCGGTGGGACATGCCCGAAACACTTCCCCTGGAAGGCGCCCAGGAGGCATCCGAAATAGATGCCCGACCCTTGCCAGCTGGCCCCTATCAATGTGGAGGAACAGAGGATCTACTCTGAGCTCCTCCTCAGTGACTGAGCTTCTCAGGGAGCGCCCAGCCACCCTGCGAAGGAAGCTCATTTCGGCCGACCTGTATCCGGGATCTTGCCCTTTCGGTTATGGCCATAGGTGAGAGTAGGAACGTAGATCAACCAGAAAATTGAGAGCATTTTGGCTCAGCTCCCTCTTCACTATGACGGATCTGTACATCGACCACATTACTGCAGAGGCTTCACCGATCCGCCTGTCGATCTCCCGTTCCATCCTCCACTCACTCATTAACAATACCCCAAGATACTTGAACTCCTCCACAAGGAGCTCTCCACCAACCTGAAGTGGGCTAAACCACCTTTTTGCGGCTAAGGACCATTCCTCGGACTTGGAGGTGCTGATCTTTCATCCCAGCTGCTTCTTCAACTCGGCTGCAAACCTTCCCAGTGCATGCTGAAGGTCTAGGCCTGATGGAGCCAACCAGCAATAAGATCCTGTGGTCCCACAAACCAGACTCCCTCCAGCCCCTGGCTGCTCCTAGAAATTCTGTCCATAAAAATAATGAACAGAACCGGTGACAAAGGGCAGCCTTGCCGGAGTCCAACATGCACCGGAAACAGGTCTGACTTATTGCCGGCAATGCGAACCAAACTCCTGCTCCGTGCATACAGGGACCGAGCAGCCCTCAACAGAGGGTCATGAAACCCATACTCCCAGAGTGCAGCGAGGGACACGGTCGAATGCCTTCTCCAAATCCACAAAGCACATGTGGACCGGTTGGGCAAACTCCCATGATCCCTCCATCACCCTGGAGAGGCTATAGAGATGGTCCATTGTTCCACGGCCAGGTCGAAACCGCATTGTTCCTCCTGAATCCGGGGTTCGACTAAAGGCCGAATTCTCCTCTCCAGTACCCTGGCATATAATTTCCCAGGGAGGCTGGAGGAGTGTGATCCCCCCTATAATTGGAGCACACCCTCCGGTCCCCTTTCTTAAAAAGAGGAACCACCACCCCGGTCTGCCAGTCCAGAGGCAACGTCCCCAGCTGCCACATGATATTGCAGAGGCGTGTCAGCCAAGACAGCCTCACAATATCCAGAGACTTCAGGTACTCAAGGTGGATCTCATCCACCCCCGGTGCTCTGCCACCGAGAAGTCCCGGCTGCGCCATACCGGGCGGTGTTACAGTCCTTGATTTAAATTTATCCTTCATACGGGACTTTGTCTGAGCTGTCCCCTAGGACCTGTTTGCCTTGGGAGAACCTACCACGGGCATATATATCCCCCGACAACATAGCTCCTAGGATCATTCGGTTACTCAAACCCCTCCACCACGATAAGGTGGCGGTTCAAGGAGGGGATGAACCCAATCTGACATTGACCTTCTGCAGTGTGACTTAGGGATTGAAGTATGTACAGGCTGACAAGTAGTGAAGTGATTCGCTACTGTTTTTAAGTAGCTTTTTCACTTAACACTGAACCCAAAACCTTATTGAAAATAAATAAATTAATAATCAAATTTCTTGCATCATTTATTCCTTTTAAAATGATCGGTTATTATGGGAAAAAGGTGAAAAAACTTGTCAGCCTGTACATGCTTCATCCCCAAGTCACACTGCAGAAGGTCAATTGTCAATGTCATTGTTTTAACGGTCCAAAACTGACAAGAAAAAGACTCGTCTATTGTTAATGTTTACGTCAGCGATCGGTTCGAGCTTACCTTTTTTTGGCAGAAGTTAGAACAGTAGTAGACTTTGTGGCAGCCCGCGCATTCGCTGGATGCTTCACGGCCACAGTTTACACAGGTATGCTGCAACGGTCAAGAAAACGTGTAGGGTCATTTATTTGAATGAGCTGAAGGGTACA